>JAQFYG010000311.1:0-35123 GCA_034694325.1 Entomobrya corticalis | reverse complement strand
AGCATAACTCAAATACAAACTTCAATACTACCATTTGGACAGAATTTGTACACTTAATTTCACTTTTATTGCAATAAAAAATTTCAAAAAGAAAGAGGAAAGCAAATGATCTGGAAACAATATGCATACCATAAAAACTAATAATGGGATTATAAAGAAAGAACTCAAAACTTGGCTGACATCAACAACCATGGGTACAAGATGATTGGTTTTGGGCGGATTTAATAGTGAAAGCCTTCGAGACAGGATTTTATGTGAGGAATCTTCCAGAAATTGCATAAAACCGTTAAAAAATTGGCAAATTTCTTGGGAACAAACGACTCCAGAGTATACTGCCAATGTACCTCCGAGATGAACTGATACGAAAATTGTTTGTAAAAGAAGAATTAGCAAATTGTTTTCTTCTTTGTTGGCGTTGCGACATAGCAAGAAAATTAACTCAATGATAGATACAAAAATGTATAAATAACTAAAAGCTTCACATTGCCGAAATTTGAAGGAGCTTTTTGTCACGCTTAGTTTAATACCGATCGAATCCCACTGTAAAGGTATGATTCCTAAGAAATTTGCTAGACTAATTTCTAGATTTAGCAAATCCAAAGTCAATTTTAAAACCATTTTACTAAAGTTAATGTACTTAGAAACTAAGAAATAGTTATTGAGTTTTGTTTATAAATTGTTTTTTGAGGAAGAAAATTATTCAAGTCGAATTTCTTTAAAAATCTACTACATTATCCCGGAACATAAATTAAACGACCCTGAGTGCAGACATTAAAGTGACAGTAGTTTGATATGACGGACGTACGAGAGATAGCACTTGATCTGAGCTTTGGCCTTTGAGTAGACGAAATCGTGTATAAAAGTAATAAAATAAATATGCATGATCAATTTCAGCAAAATTGTTTTGGTTTGCTTTCACAGATTTTCACTTTTGATATTCTGGATATTATACGCTATATTTAACAGCGGACATTTAAATGTTGGTTAAATATTTATATTTATTTAACTCTAGCTAATTTTCACTGCGATCAACTATTTCTTTTAATTAGAGAGCGAATGGGAATAAGTCATTACAATAATATAACGTTTGCTATCTCCCCACAATTCAGAAATGGATTTATTGTTATTTGCAGATTGAAATCGAATAATTAAATACAACAAATGTAAATTTAAAATTCTAAGCGCACGTTCCACGTACATAACTATGAAGTTTGATGATGACAGGTAAAATGACCGATCTTATTTCAACCACTCAAGGACCTTTCAAAGTTTTCTAGGACATTGTAAATTATATGATATGAGTTGATGCTGTTTACTTGGAACTTTTTTATTCCTTTACTAACTCTGTACAATTTATTGTATACAAATATATTCTAGCATTTTTGGTCATGGACAACTTTGAAAAACTGGATCTCAGTTATAATCTTCTTGATTTATTACATAAAATGTATTAAAATCATGCTAACATTTATTTTACTTCATCATTATTATCTTATTTTCATATTGTAAACGTTAATAATTAATGAACTTATTAAACACGGAAAACCGGGTAAATTTTCTGAGAATGAGAATGCTTTCTATTAAAATAATAATGTTCTTAAAAAGATTAAGAAATAACAGCTTACATATAACATGCAATCAGATGAATTTTACAAAAAATTATTACTCAAATTACATTGCATAATACTTATTGATGCCAATCAGCACCAGAATCATTAAAATATTGAATTATTTAATCATGTATACATGCATCTTGTGTTCTTTAAGAAGTATTTGATTTAACTACAAGTAGCGTCGTTTGTTGCAAGCAAAATTTCAAAAGTGTCGGTCCTCTTCCCCGGTCAACATAATGAAAAGGCCCCATTTGGATTATCAGTGGCTGTAAGCTTCTCACATATTTCCTAAAAACTGATGTCCTTGGTAGCTGCTGCTTTTCAAGCGTAGTGACAAGGCACTCAGACAAATCAGACACTTTGCTTGCCACGTCCAAAACGGCAAAAGTGAAGAACGTAATTTAAAACATAAGAATCACTGTCACAAAATGAAATAAAGTTGGCAAATGACCTTTAGAAACAAAAACAGTATACAAACTTGCTACTAACAATCCTGCACATGTTGTTTGGCATACTGGAAGAATAAATGTTCTGCTGGAGTGGTTTATAATATTTATAATAAGTATTTGATAAGCTCTATAAATTGATATAACATGGAACTTTCTCTTTGGATGCAAAACTATAAAATGGTTTTCGACAAATTTACTGAAAATAGCAAAAACATGAAATTAGATTTCATCATCTATATATTTACCATTATCAAATATATTATATTATATTTATGTAATATTCACCTATAATTTTCAACTTTATTGCTAAGAGGTGGTAACAACTCTGCAAACAAATATGTGCGTAATCCAGCAATTAAAACGGGCGGGAGAATCATCATTGCTTCCATAATGTAGGCAATAAATGGGAACATTGGAATTGTACAAACTTGAGAAGAACGTAAAGCAAATTCCAGAAAATATGACAATACAATTCGACATGTGAAAATGAACGAAGCTTAGGGAATGGCAAATGTTCCAACAGTTAAAAGATTGTAAACGAGAACAAATACGCACACCTCTATTATTTCTGATTGCGGATTTCAATTAGATGCAGCCAACATTACTGAAAATTGTTTTACACAAATGATAAACTGAAATAGTTCCAAGGATCCATAGAAGCCAGAAAAAAATCGTTAAAATGCCTCCAATTTAAATAGAAATGAAAATTAAATTAAGACGCAGAAACGCTAGCGGTTATGAGTTTAAACGAAATGACAAAGTTATGCAATTAAGGAGCACAATTATCGTACATTGTCTTCGGAAACATGATTCTCTCTTAACTCTGATCGCATTTTGGTTTGAATCCAAATATATTGGCATGATTCCAAAACAACTCGATATATAATCGAAATTCGAACCTGAATTCTGACAGATTCTATACGTTTGAGTTTGCCATTCATAATTTAACTTCAATTTAGATTCAAACGAAGTTTATGATTCTTTTAATATTTTGATGTGAATGATTTTGATGGTTGAATTGTATCTGAAGATTAACAGCAATTTAAGAGGTAATTATTTATAATAATATGTCAAGTACTAACATCATGTACATGTAATCACTAAATGTATTTATGATTAGATTAGAAACGAATTTAGTTTGTATAAAATCAATTTTTTATTGCGTAATTACAACTTCTGGACAGGATAAATATATTATCTTTGATCTTTGACATTTGTGATGTTCTTAATTACGGCTGATAAATTATTGCGTTTCCGTGTCATCAGATTATATATTCCGAGTCCGTACACATGTGTGCCATGTGATTGATCAGAGAATGATTTTTAACTTGACGTTTTTGTTTGAACGACTAATAGCAGTGTCCGATGCAGACAAAACCGAATTAAAGCTGGGCCTCTTTCCCTGTCGATAAGATGAAAAGGTCCTGCAAACACTTTAATGGGTTGCATCGATTTCACACATTTTTTGACGATCGAAGACCTGGACACCTGCCAATTTTTGACAGAATATATAATTGACATCGACAGTAGTAAAACTCTGCTTGCCAAATCCAGAATAGCTAATATACCGACAGTAACTTGAATCAATAGTAAACCGGCAAATACGTAGAATAGTTTGGATAACTCTGATTCCTCGTTTGTCACAAGAATTGTATATAAACTAGAAATTATTATGCCACCGGACATGATGTGGAGAGAAGGAAGCACCAACATTTGAAACGACTCGTTAAAACAAATGATTAAAATTTGGCACTTCCGGTATTGTCGTAAAATTGTCCATTGAGCTTTCCTTGTACATGGCTGGTGGCATTTGGTCAAATTGCTAGAAAAACCACGAAATAATTTATACTATAATCCAGGTATAATTTAATGATTTAAAATTGCATTGGAAATATTTGTAATTGGCTTACCGAATGGCATTTAGGTAACGATTCAATGGAGCAATCGAATTGACAAAAACTGATGACATAATTCCTCCAATTGAAATGGGCGGTAAAATCAAAATTATTTCCGTTATACAAGTAATTAGTTTTGGCAAAATATCTGTGCATTGATGAAATGAAACAAATTTGAACAGCACTGACGTAATCATTTCACAAGGATAAAGCAACGCTGCCATCGGAAATATAAAAACTGACATAATCGACGCACCAAAAAATGCAATTTGAACAAAATTTTCAATTGAAAAGTATTTATTAGGCTTTCCAAATACAAAACTATTAACTCTAGTCGTAGAAAAGCTGACTGGCTGATGCTTAAATGTTTTCACACAAGTAAATAGATGACAAAGGTTATGTTTGTTCGTGTAACCTGATAAAAGAAGCATTGATCCTCCGAAATGAGCAGAAACAAAAATCGTTCTCAGTAAAATATATGGTAACCCTTTTCGTTCAACTGTATAGACTCTATAGGCAAAATGTATCACTTCCAAAACGTTTATAAATACATATGCTATTAAGGAAATTTTCCATGATTGAATATTAGAGTTTTCGTCAATTTTCCGAATCGTGTCATGCTTTACATCCCAATAAAATGGAAAAATTTTCAAATAGCTAGCAATTTCAATATGGCATTTTAGTAAATTAAACCGTCTCACTTTTGCCCAAATATCATCCAAAAACATTCTAAATCCCAACATTTTGGTAAACATTTTGAAACAATTGCAAACTAACAGCTTTCCAAAGCGCAATTCTTAAAGAAGGAAAAGTTTTACGTTTATTTGTCGCTACCATGTAATTAATACAATTTTGTTTTTGAATACTCATAACTAAATGTCAATTATTAATAACATGTTATTAGTCGGTTCAATATTTCACACAAATATTGACATTGGTTGGAAAATGAATCGATGAAATGATAAACAAGTTAGCAGAGCGTGCACATTTTAATTACTTTATAATTCATATTATCTAAACAGAATTTTCGTAGCGCCTTTTACATTTGTTATTAATATTTTGTTTCTGATTGACGTATTTACAATTTTGTTATTATTGTAACTGCCTTGAAATTCCAATATTGTCGTGCTATATTTCCAAAAACGTAAAAACAACTTATTATATGAAAGAAGGAGGAAACTGAAGTCATGCACGTCATGTCATTAAAATTATTTATTTTAACCGATAAATAATTTTTTACCTAAATCCGCGTCATAACAGCATTACTACTTTCCAATAAGTTATTCAACGTATTCCACCTATTTCGTTTCATAAGCATTTCTGGAAAAACCGTATATTATTACAAAAATATGTAATTTCATTTCATTTTGACATTTATCACATGACCATATCGCATTTCCATTAAAATACAAAATCGTATTTTCTTTTCATTTCTCGCGTTTATCACTCAAAAATATCTACTTTTACATACACCACCATCACACAATAAATCCGAATTTGTTGTATTCATTTCCATGATCAAAGGATACATTATCATACTTTTCCAGCATAAATCCTGTTGTCCACTTTTTTTGTCGATATCATCTATTTTCTACCCTAAGCGACAAAAAACCTCTCGCCAAAATAATATCCTTTTTGGTAAATGAAGCAAAAATGAAAGAGAGAGACTCTAAATGAAATACTACGGACAACAGCAATCACACAAAATGTATCACATTTCTCTCCCTTTCTCTTTTACAATTTTATATATAGTTTATCCCAAAGGGCCAAAAATCACAATCATCTCAAAATACGCAAAACTGGTAACATAATACAATGGGAGAGGAGAATGGGTACAAAAAGAGATATTGTTGCCAAATGTTTTTTTGGAAGCGGAGAGCAGAGAGCACTCAGTATGAACACAAACACAGTCACCACGTTATTTGGTTTATTACACTTTTGTTTTAATATTTCCCTTTTCTCTCCAAAATACTTTTGCCCGTCGTCGAAGTACACATGCATGGCATAGAGAGAGCGAAATGCAAAAAAAAAGTTTCATCGGTGCGTTCAACCATTCTCTCTGATTATTTCCATTTCATTTGGTCATCCAATGGCATAACAAGTAAATAGGCATAAATGTACACACCAACTCATACACAAAGAGACCAGAGCTATATTAAAATGTATGCATGGATATTATACTTCAAAAAGTTAAAAGCTATGCACACACCAAAAAGATCTCTCTGTGAGGAAAAGCAAGAACCAGAGAATTATATTTTTTTTGTCTCTCGGTTTTTCCACATTGTTGTCAGAAAATGTCAAATATATTGCAAGTTTAGTCCTCCCCGAGCATATTTACTTTTTGCTTATGGAATAGAAAGTAGACACACATGAAAAACTTTGCAATATCCACTTTCATGTGATTCCTATTTGGGGAAAGTGCTATATATTTGTGGCGCTCTCTGTATGTTATTTTTTTGCTTTCTCCTCATCTCCACTAACAGTTCCAGAATGAGGGAAAGGAAAAGAAGAGAGAAAATGGTGAGAATGTGGACGACTAAATTTATTATGCTTTTTCTATATTCATGCGATATAGAAATATATATATTTTGTGTATATATGCTATACTTTCTCCGAATAACAAAAAAATATTTCGTATGCATGCATATTATGATTATGATTCTAATTTTGGGCAAGGCTTTCTCTCCTTTCTGGTCGTCATATCATCTCAGTTGAGTGGCAATTGAATGTAGGTTACATTATGGGGATGCCGTGTTGTGTAACTTAATTTCCTGTTGATGGCAAAACTCTTCCGGGAGTCCTTTAAAACGCCACTACCAAGCAGCACTATTACAACTTATAACTACACTAATACGACTTCTACTTCTACATATTACTATTCTACTTTCACTTTTTCCAGTGAAAAAATATAAAATAATCTGAAATGGGCACGTACAAGCGTACTTTCACTTAAAGTGAAAGTTGCATTTTAATTTTTTGTCATGAATCTCACGTTTGTTGCTGGTGTTCTCAACCACCCTCCTTCTCCTCCTCCTCCATATTTCTGTATAATTGTGGTGGGAGCGTTGCTCTAATTTTTTGGACATTCTTACCACCATTTTCTCTTTTTATACTTTCTACTTTCTCCTATTACATGTAAATGAAAATGGCTGAGAAGAAACGTGTCTATATGTATGGCCCTCATATAAAGGCAATTTCCATGGTGTGCTGGCCATTTCAAAATGGCTTTTTACAGAGAGAAAAAGTAGAATCTGATGGTGGTCACATGATGATGAGATTTTCTTTTTCATCTTTGTAGAAAATGGTGGTGCTTTGGTGGGCAACAGTCGCAGGCTCCGATTTCTTGGTTAACTTTGTTAAGGAAAAAGTTTATTTCTTTTTTTTTGTTCCTTAAAGGGACGTCTTTAGAGTTGAGTTCATGAGATAATAAAAGGAAACGGCTATACACTAGTAGTAGCTCTTGGTGTAATAGCACTGCCTTGTCGCCCACATTTGAGGAGAATAAAAATGGGGAAAGTGTGCAAGAGTGTGTGTTTCTGACTGGAAAGACAGTGCAATTAAAATTTACGATTGGAGATTCGAGGGGAAAAGTAGAAAAATAAATCAAAGGACAAGTGTGTGTAGTTTTCTTGCCGTTATTCTTTGTAAGTCCCTGCTGATGTTGCAAGGAGCTATATATGCTATATAATATAATATTATGCTGCCATGTAAAAGAAAAAGGAAACGATTTCTTTCTCCAGGGAAAGTGTAATGTCTTAAAAGAAGAAATATTTTCGGAGATGAAGGCCCATTTTGATGTATAATTTGGGCCATTTTAGGTTTCTCAAGTGGAACACCAGATGCTTTCTTTTTTTCTCTTTGGGAATGAAATAGGGAAGAAAATGGTCAGTTTTTTGGTAGTAGCTAGGTTGAAATAAGAAGTACTTCTTGGAAATTTTGTCTAGGGATTCTATATATAATGTGGTCAATTATTATGAAACATAAATAGGGATTTAGGGTTGACGGTTGAAAGCAAAAAATCGTTTGAGATTTTAAATAAAAAATAAAAAAGCGAATATATATTAAGAATAAAAAAGGAATCATTTTTTGCCATCGGCAGCGGCATCAAGCGAAAGAAAGATGTGTTAATTCTTTTTCTGAATAAAAACACAATCGTTTAAAAAAAGACAAAGAAACTTTTGTAAAAGTACTTGTGTCAATATACAATCGATTTTGCATGAAATTGTTCTCTCAAACTTTTTTCTCCTTTTCTCTCTTTCACAACTGACCCGCTCAAGCACTTTCTCTCTGCCACTTTCACCTTCTATAAATACGGTAAATGACACTTGAAAATAGATAAAAAGTGTCCGTGCATGTGACCGGAGAGATTTGAGAGGAAAATGAAAATATATGAGGAAACTCGTTCCGAATACTTATTATTTGCTTTCTCTTAGGACTTTCTCTCTTCTTTCTCTTTCGACCACTTGAAAAAAAATACACATACACTTTTTTATACTTGTCTCTCAAGTCTTTTCAAGAATCTAAAGCCCTTTTTTCATTCAGATTGGATTGTATAAAATGGAATTTATTGAGGAAAATGGTACTCTTGTTTTCAGATAAAAATGGTATAGCCAATAAAATGCAAGTAGAGCAGAAGAGAGAAAAAAGAACAAAAAAAAGATTACGAGCTTTAGGTAAATGCAAGAGTGGTACATGGAGTTGTATATATAGCGCAGTGAAAAAAAAATAAGAAAAATTTTTGTAGGGACGATTGCACGCCTTGAAAAAAAAGTGTACAGGTTCCTTTTTACTGCTCAGTCATTTGGACAGGTTGAGTTATGTGAGAATTATACGAGAAGCTTTACATTTTCTCTTTAGTGTCACCAAAAGGCTGCCATTCCATGGCAAAGAGCAGAACCCAAGAAGACGAAAAAAATATAAAATTGTATGGAGGAATCAGAAGAAGGAGTCTGGAGAATAAAAAAAATATTTTGTGTTCGGAAACGAAAAGTCTTGTCGAGGGAAAAAGGGAAAGCAGCAAAAGAAGCAGATTGATCTCCGCCCATTGATCTCTATATTTACTTTTCTTCTTGTGGAGAAGGTGGTTACTTAAGGGAAAGTGGAGAAAATTTTTAGTTTTTTACTTTCACTATGCTTTCGTTATTCAAGGAAATAAATTGTAGAAAGCTTGTCAAAAATATATATATATATATATGCGGGCGTTCTCTTTTTAGAGATAAAATAAAAGTGAAACTTAATCAAGGTTTCTTTCTCTTGCCGCCACTTCATTTAAATATAAAAAAACCACAATAATGGTTGATGATGACGGAAGGAAGATGAGAGATTAGAATGCAAGCAATTTTCTGTAAAAGTTTTTTTTCTCGAGAGGAGTGTGTTTTGTTGTTGTCACCCTGAGAAATAGAGAGACTGATTGCATATTGTCTCGTTTGGTTTGGTTGGAAGGGGAAAAGAATGGGAAAAAATGAGGAAGGAAAGGCGAGGAAAATGCAAAACAAGTATAAATTGAAATGCATTGTCGCTCTTTTCCAATTTGGAATGAGAGCTCTAATGATACATTGCCTTGAAATGGAACGTAAAAATGTATTTTTAGTCAGGATGGGACGCCGAGAATGAGTTTTTAGAAAATTGGATGCGGGAAGATAAGATATTATTGAAGGCGGTTTGGCCGGATTTTACAATAAGGACAAAGCTTTTTTCCTCCTTATTTTTGTACTTTTCACTCTATCTAATCTAATCCTTTTGCGTTGGATGGGAAAGTGGATGAAGATGGAAAAGTTTTTAAAAAACTTGAACATTGCTGAGTTTTTTATTATGACATAATGTTTGTCATCATCACGTAATCCACTTTTGGATAAGGATGGGAAAAAGAACATGAGAAAAATGGCAAGTGGCAACAATCAAACTATGTAGTTGATGATGATGACGATGAAGGAGGTTGGTAGAGGATGGAGGAGGGAAGACGCTTTTACTCAAATTCGATGTCTCGAGAGAGAAAGTGCAAAATCATGAACGGGAACGTATCCAAAAGTTGAAATCAGCGTTAATATGGCGCAGATGTGGAAGAAAATCTTTATTGTGCTGATTGTTGGGGAAAAAAGGAGAGAGGAGTTTTGGAGGACACCTTCCAAGTATTCCAGAACTAATTTCTTTCTTTTGAACTGTCTTCAATTTAACCACTTCTAGTTACCAATTTAATACAACAAAGATGGAATTAAATTTTTGAAAGGCGATTAGTTAAAAAAAAGTAAATATGTAGCATTCGAAGCTTAATAATTTCTAATTTCATATTATGTTCCTGCCTGTTGATTTTGTTATGATCTGTTACGTAGTTTGAAAAAAAAACATTTACAGTATTTTTAATTTTCTTTTATTAGCGTTTTATGTAATCAAGATTTTTATTACGTGACAAAAACAAAAGTAATAATGACAAATTATGTAAACTATTCAGTTAATAAAGTATTTTGATTTTCCCTTTTTATTACAATTTTCATGTCGTCTTTGATTTTCAGGCATCTAAAGTTTCTATAATGAAAATTCGATGGAATTGACAAAAAACACAAAGATAAAAGAAAAAGAGCTTATCATGTACTACCAATTTATGAACTACGCAGTTTCTTCTTCCTCCCGAAAGAAAATTAAACAGGCAAAAGAAAACCACTGATTTTTCAAAGAAAAACAACTTCAAACAGTTTCCGCTGAAGCTGTTTTGGAAAATTTTCAATTTTCTGTTGTGAAAGTTGAACATTGGTTGAATTCTCACGGAAAATTAAATTGCACACGTGCCTAACAATCTATACAGCACCACCAATCTTCAAAGACTCTTTTAACCACTCTTTTACGAAACAAAAAAACTGGTTTCAACCGATTCTGCCCGACCGACTGTTCAATCTTAACAAAATATTTTAAATTTTGCTTCAGACATTAACAAAAAAAACCGATATGAAATATAGCAGCGCTTGTCCAATTTTTGGCAGTTTATTATTAAAAATCCTCAAGTACTCTTGTGCTCTATATGCTTTTTCATCTTTTTTGAAACAAGAAATAAGTTGCAGAGTTCAGTTGTGTGCTCTTGCCATATATTTTAACAAAATAATATTCCATTGTAATACCACCAACTGTTTATGACAGGGTTAATATTTTTGCCCTAGACATGGTTTTATTTACAATGTTCATTTAAAACTCTGAAACAGCTAGAGAGACTACCAGCATCCATGTCTTAAAAATCTCATAATTTTTCTATGTTTAAGACGCTAATTTTATATGCTGAGCATATATGTATGGACAGCCCCTCCTCTCTTTAGAAAAGCTTTTGTTGGCAGGCAAGGCCACATACCCATTACATTTATGGAATTAGGTTAAAAGCAAGTAAAAAATAAAGAATAATATATTTTTGTCGTCGTCTGGTCGTAAGTGTTTAGTGTAAAATATATTCTATAAATATCTATGTTTTATATATATACTTATCTATAATCTTTATCTTTATATACAACATTGCCAAAACATCCTTTCCTTGAAATATTTATAATATTTCCTCTTTTTCTTTCAGTAATATATTTTATGCAATAAACCGCATTACGAAACAATTTGTTACATTTCTTGTTAGATACTCATATATAGAAAACACATAACATGTCGACATCATATCACCATTTCATAACACTTGTTAAACAAAAACCGCATTCTTTCTGTCAAAATACATCATCTCAAGGGAGGAAAAATGATATGACAAGGTAAAAAGCACAACAACATCCTATCCACTTTCCTGTCCAAAAATAAATTCTGCGGTATAATGTTTTCTTATATTTTTTCAAGAGAAAAGCTCAACCTCAAAAGCTCAAGATTCTTTATATATTTTTTAAGAAAGCTGCTTATTCGCGACATATAAGTAGGCATCCACTTGGCCCCAGTTCCAATTTTTTTTTCTTTATCCACTTCACTCACTTTCACCTTGCCCAGTAGTAACTTAACTCTTTTTTTCCTATCCACCTGTCATGTCATCTTAGCATTTCATCATCGGCACTAATGGCTTTCGCCAAGCCCATCTAACTTTTTTCTCTGTTTTCCACGATAACCTGTCAAGAGATATATAGTGGGCGTGTTGAAAAACAATCTTGTTGATAGAGTGTTTTTATCAGAAGCCTAATTACAACTTGTCAGAAGAGGTTTGGACAGTTTTCTCGTTTCTAAGTCCAAAAAAAGTTTTTTAAGGAAAAATTTTGTTTCTTTTCCAAGTCACAATAGACTTTTTCTTGTATTTTTATCTATGCTCTTCAAAATATTTTATTGGTTCATTTTCAACATTTATTACTGTTTATAGTAGCTGTGAAAACAATAATATTTGAGAGAAAAGATTCAATGACTGTTTTTCATCATTTTAGGTGTGTTTTAACACGTGACTTGGAATAAAAAATATCTATAACATTTATTCCATCTAAAGCAGAAAAAAACATATTTGATGCCGTTGGTAGCAAACACATTTTATTTATTTTCTTTTTACCTGCTTTCTTTTTCCAATTCGAGATGAAAGGTTAATCTCAGAGAGAGAGTTTGTTTGCTTTCTCCTCTCTCCTCTTCAACCAAACTACTTGTTCACTATCTCTCCTTCTAATCAACTACCAAATCACTAACGAGCTTGTGCTGATGCTCAAAAACCTCTCTCTCTGTAGACAAAGTGGTGAAAGTGGTGAAAGCAGCATTTTCTTTAGCTCATTAAGAGAAGAAAGCAAACTATGTGTTTTCCTAACATGAACATATGCCTACTTCATCTTCTTTTCACACAGACAATTTTTTGAAGGAAACGGTATGGGAAAAAGCAAAACAAGATGATTCTCGAGTGGCACTTTTTCCTCAAGTTTTCATGTCCATATGATTATATAGTATGTGTGTTACGTATGCATATGTGGGTTTTTGGAGAAAGTTAATAAAGTCTATATGTTTTTTACCTTTTTCGGGGAAAGTAGCTTATCAAGTAAACTGGGAAAGGTAAAGTTACAGAATTATGTTTTGATCTTCATTGATGTTTTCTGTTTTGAAGTAAGCTCCCAAGAGAGATGTGGAAAAGAGTTGTTGGTAATTACACACAATTTTTTAAAACAAGAAACCTTTCGAATCTGTCAAGTGAAAAGTGAAAGTAACAAGATGAGATGGGTGTGGTGCTGATAGTAGTAATAATAATGATGATTGGGATGGAGCCATTTTGTAAATTGGCCTGGTTTTTTGTGTAAATGATGATGACGCAGGTAAATAAAGCGGAGAAAACAGAGAAACAGGGCATTGTTTAAATGTGAAAAGATAGTTTTGTTGACTGTCTTGCAAAAAGCGTGGTATAATTTTCTCGGTAACGGCAATCCATTCATGCTTAAAAGACAACAATAGTTTCTTACGGAAAATCGCGACATAATGGAAATGTCTCCCACTCATTTGGAAACAGTTTCAAAGAAACGGTTTCTGATTTCTCATTTGGAAACGGTTTCTGATTGTTTCTTATTTATGGAAACTGTCCTTCTTTTATTTTCAACAAGTAATGAGTTGGGAGTTTGAATGACCTCGTAGACAAGAAAAACAACCCAGAACTGAAGTGTTCTTTTACAGATTAATTTATTTTTGTAAACAAAAGTCACATAAGTGATGTGTTTACATTTCAGATGGACTTTTAGCCATTGATGATGTGATTTGGCTGGAGCCTTGGAGGGCCAACTCAGTTTCCATCTGTTTAGAACAGATTGTTAGCGTTACTGATGTAATTACACTGGAGAATGTTATTTCAATTATTTTAAACAAAGGCTTTAAGCTTTGCTGCTTTTTAAAGCGCATAAGCTTATTTCAGAAAATAATAACTTGGAAACAAACGAAGCATAAAAGTAACGGTACGCTTAAAATTTAAAAAATGAATGCAAAATCTAGTAGAAAACGATGATACCATGTGAAAATGCGCAAATAGAAATATATAACGTAAAAGCAAACTATAATAATTATCTAGAACGACGAAAGTAAACATGCAAGCACAGATATAAATCAATTTTCTGTTTCTGTTTATTACAAAATGCAAACGAGAAAGTTTTGTCAAGTACACACAGAAAGCTTATTTATTTTACTTGATGAGTAGAATGTGTGGAGAGAGAGAGGCTTTCTCTTTTTGTCTTTTAGCTTCACAGCCATCGTCCCATCCAATTTTCAAAATACCTACTTCATTTTCGCATGAATGCATGTGTAAACTAAATATAAACCTAAAATACATATTATTTCAGCAGTCTAGAAACTCATCTTGTCTTCAACATCATCATCCTCCGTGTAAATAATTTTTCGACTCGGCTCATGTTGAAAACTAGAATAATTATGTAAATAGAATCCATATGTTTGCAAATCTTTGCAAATTACATTTTCTCAGAAGGAAACTGTATTAAAAACGTAAATATAACTAAGCACATATAATGTCATATAATTTAGTTTAAGAGAAAGTCATGTTTTCATTACTGACGTAACTCAAGCTTAACGCCATCATCAAAATTTGAATTTACTGGAACGAAAATAGAACATTAAATTGATTTAAAACTTACATCAAATATTTTATTTTCACATTACTCATTATTGACTTCACACAATCCTTTTATAGCGTTCAAATAAGAAAATCGAGAACAATAATAAAATATATTATCGTCCATCGTTTTTCTCCCAGGAATATTTATTATATTGTTTCTTCTATTATTATTATTTTTTGCTCAAGAAAGCCAATGTATTGTCGTCATTTCACCGTTTTATCTTGAAAGGCCATAAAGCATACATTCTCTCCCACACACACTAACATTGTGTGTGAAACGAATCCCTTTATTTAATTTCCCGTGAAAGTGAAGTGAATTGATTTATTTCACCTTTTTCATCATCGTCACCATCATCATCCGTTTTCACCTCCTATAACGCCACTACGCCACACTTACAAAAGCAAGAGCTCCTCTTCTCATCTCAACACATTCAATTCAGTATCCAGCTCCTCTCTTCTGGAACGTTGAATATAAAGCGCCATGGATAATAGCACCCATTTAAATGCATGACAACAGTAGAGGTTATCAATTTTCACCAGGACAGCGTAGTAAATGTAATCCAAAAAAATAAAAAATGTTACAGGAAAAAGTACCTATTTTCACTTTTACTTTCACCCAAACCATGCAGCTGGCTACAACTACCGGAGGAAATCTCAAAGTTTTTAAAGCCTTTTGTGTATCCATATCACTACAAAGCTATTTACCTAAAAATATGGCTCTAATAACAACAGATACATTACATTTTAAGGGGTCATCCATCTACCCAATTTTAACTTAACACATTTCCTTTCAATGATTAAGGTTTATGGATTACATGGAAAATCAAACATGGACGGCTCCCATTTAGTATATCTGTATATTTTGCTCTCCCACCACCTACACGTTTTTTATTTACCCATTTGAAAATTGAAACTGTCAGATTATTGGCTCATGCACGATAAATTATATTATTACAGAAGAAGAAAAAATAAAGAAGAAGGAGCTCTATATTTCTACTCAAAATAAAATGCTCCTTTGAACTTTTCCCTGTTTTACTAAACACGCCATAATAATACTATAGGTTTGTAGGTACATCTCCACTTCCACCCAGAACCCTATCAACATCATCAACAAGGAAAACCCATAGCTCACATAAGCCATTCCCCACATTTATTTTTCCTTCATTGCGTTCATCTTTCTTCTTCTTCTTCCTTTTCCTCTTCATCTGGAGTAGTGAAAGTAAACTCAATACTGGTACCGATACGTTCGTTATTTTTTTATTTTCTTGAGAAGTTCACTACAATATTACCCAAACACATTGAAAAATCGTCATGGATCATATTTCATTCCTTTTCTTCTTCCATCTATAACTTGCTCTGCATTTTACATGGGTAAACACATAACTCACCGGAACATGTCATTACAGTCAGAGAACTGACGTAATGTAATGCTTTCTCGTAATTTTCAAAGATGCTTCATTTCATTTCTCCTTTTCTCTTTCCCTCTCTGTATTTTATTATTGTTATTCTTTGTGTCTCTGTGTTTTTGTTCAAATGTGTCGCCTGTTTCAAATTGCCAGTGCATGCTTTCACTGCTTTCACTTTTTCATGACTTTTCTCTTTTCACCCACGTTTTGTGTTTGGGTTTTGCTATAGTAGATGGCTGGTGCATGTTGCTACTGTTGATGATGTTGATGAAGACAGAATGGAATGTTAGAAGGTAAATGAAATAACTTTGGTCGACGTTCCACGTCCTCGTTTTGTACTTGTTAGTGTGTGTTTCTTTTGCATTTGCACACAACTGAATATATATAAAGCTTCCAAACTAAACTGAACAGAAAATTTATCGTATCCACTTTCCCATTTTACCTCAAGCATCTCGCGTTGGAGCGAAATGAGCAATATAATTTTCACCGGTGCTAATATAACACTATATTTTGTTCCCTGGCAGGCAACATCAACATGATTCACATCGTCTCATATCGTCATCATCAGCAGCATAGCACCACTGACAGAATAGATGAAAATTATTGAGGCAACAACTAGCAAGAGCAACACACACTCATAAAATAAGGTTGTGTGAATGAGAGGGAGTTTAAGAGGAAAAAGGAGAGACATCTCTACTCTCACGTGCGCGTGCAATGACTACTCTCTACTCATCTTCTTTCGCCCAAAATTAATTACCAAGTTCAAAGGGGATCAAAGGAACTAAAGGATAGCTTTGTGTATGGATGTGTTACTGTGTGTAAGAGTGTTACATTTTAGGTACTTTAACCCATTCTGGTACAGTTGGCTGATCCCTGAACGAGGAAATGTTTATGAGCTTATAGCTTAAGTTTATGGCGGTAGTAGTATGTACTGGAACTAGTAGTGAAAGTAGTGCTGGTGTTTATATTTTGCTCCGTGTCTTTTCATAGATTATCTTCCTTTTTTTGCGAGCGCCTGTAAAAATGTATTATCATAACTTATTAATATTATGTTGGAAAATTTACGTGTACTTAGTTTTACTTACAAGTAAAGTTTTGGAAATGTTCAACAGATTATTGCATTTTTTTCATAATGTACAGTAGTAGAAATAACTTTCTCTTTGTAGTAACTTGAAAATTTCTCATGTTTCTTGAAAACATGTAAATTGTAAATTTCAACGTCAACACATGTTTTTAAACTCAAATTATATTCGCATTTTTCTTTTATGATTTTCTTTCTTCTCTTTTCGTTTCTAAATTTTCCTCCTACTTCTTCCTGTTTCTAAAATGTCATCCTACTTCTTCCTGTTTCTTCATTTTCGTACTTTTCATTCCCAATATTTTCTTTTCAGCTGGGATTATGCCTTTTAAAGCATCTTGATGTATAACCGGAACGGATAAACAACTAAAATAAAAAAATTATTGCGGAGTTTAACTTATTAATAAGTTTTTAAGGTTTTTATAAATATTGCTAACCTTTTTATTAAGAGTTTTTAGATTACGTCCTGCATTTGAGTTTACTTGACTGTACATTTTTTGTTTTAATAATCCATCAAAGAAACATAAATCTCATTAAGCCCAAAATCTTATTAAGTGTCATCTCACATTCTATGCTAATAATACATATTGAATTCTACTTTTTACGTACCTAATGTCAATAATAATCTAATTTAGCCCATATTAGTGTCATTTCATTTGTATCTTCAAACGAAATTCCTTAAAACCAATTTAAAGCTCATATGTGTCATGTTGTTTCTTGTCTTTTATATTTCTCTTCTCCCGTTTTCCCTTCTTTCCTTTCTGGTACAGTTTTACAACGTCATTATTTGTGTCGTAAGAAGAAAATAAGATGAGTTTTTGAAGCCAAAGCCAAGAAAAAGGGGGAAAATATGTTGTATGATGACTTTTTTCCTTTTCTCTTTCTTTTTGTTTCACACAGCTATTTCTACTTATTTCATGCATTAGAAAAAATGTACAAAAAAGAAGAAGCTGAAGGACAAGCAGAAAGACAGAGAAACAAAGCGAATAGCGTAACACATGGAATGGCATTTTCTTGAGTGAAAAGAGGAGAAAAAAGGGAGCAGCAAAAAGTAAAAGTAATAAGATTGGATGATTTGATAAAATGGATGAGGGAGAATGAAATAAGATGGAAATTCAGTATTATACCATATAACGTGTTTTTTTTCTTGCAAAAAATAAAAATAAAAAAGTACAACTTACAAAGGAAAAAATGGTATATTTCTTTATATTTTGTATATATTTCTTGTACAATTTTTATTCCTATTTCTTTTGACTAAAAATTCTTGTTCTTTTTTATGTCTCCTCTAGCTCTTATTGTATTAGTTGTCGTATATATTTTCTTTTTTCAAAAATAAAGAGACAAGAAGCCTGGTGTACATTTAAGCCTATTACTTTCTCCTACACTTTCACAGGAAATGGTTTTATACGATGATACAGACAGAAAGTATAAAAAACGTAGATGTATATAATAGCAGTAAAGAGAATATTTTAAAGGCTTTTCTCTGTTTTAACCATAGAGAGAATGTGAATGTCTAGTAGTTTTTTTTTTGTATTGTCCTTCTAGTCAGTTGTAAGTATTTTTGTGTGCAAGTTTGCAACACAACCTTTTCCAGCTTTCTTTTCATTCTTTCCTTCATTCATTTTGTTTTGTGTGGACTCCCTTGTCTTCTACATTTATGGATGGCATAAAATGTCTTCAAATGGCTCGTAAAATTGTATAGTAAGAGGAAAGTGAGAAGTATACTATCTGTCGTATACTTTTTCCCAAATAAAAAGGACTCTGTACTGAATTTAAGACTTGAAAAAAGTTTTAAAAAATAACGGTTATATGGTTAAGCAGCAAAGACAATCCCAAAGTTTTGATAGCGTCTTGTTCGGGAATATTTTCCACCCCCGTTTTAACTCCTTTTCTCCCCCTAAACTATGCTACAATAATAACAAATTTTATATTCAATTCTTCCCATTAAAGTTGGGAAAATACAAAGTAGAGAATAAAAAGAGGGAAGCTTGGATCTGTGAGAATGATGATGATAATAATAATAATAACAGTGTAGTATGGTATCCATCACGTAGGCCAACTCAGTCTTTTCTCTTTACTTCACTTTCTCCCTCTCTCTCACGTTTCTCTTTTACTGACTTTTTGGAATTTAACGTTTTAGACTTTCCTCTTTTTACCTTCCTTTCCTTCATTTTCTCCTTATTACGCCTAAGGGATCCTTTCTGGCCAACACTTTTTCTGAATAATAATCATATCATCTTCACAATCCTTATTATCATCATGATCATCATCATCCCAAGCATTATTATAGCATACTGTTTTTACTACTGACTGGACTACTGGCAGAAAAGAGAGAATAAACCAAGCAAGGGCACACATATATTTATACAACTCACAAGAAAAAAACGAATAAACGACACACATAGCAATGTGGTAACCATGTTCAAAGGAGCCAGAATAAAAAAAGGACGGAGCCAAATTCCAACGAGAATAACAAAATAACTTAAGTAACATCAAAAGGCACACACCAACATCCTTATCCTCTCTCCTCCTTTGCCATTTCTTCTTCATCTCCTTCAATTCCTTGAATTCATGGTTATCCTTTTCCAGTGATGATGGCACCACTGGTTCCTCCCAGGATTTTCTTTGAAAAGTGGAAAAAAACTTAAGTTAAAGATAAAAACAAGGCCACAAGCAAAAATAGAACGATAGAAAAGGGCCTATCAAAAAAGTCCGAAACAGAAATTTTTGCCAGTAACACTCCATACCAGAAAGTATATAAAAGGTTTTAACAAAGAAGTAGTTTTTATTTGGCCTATTCTTTTGGGGATTTTTTTATCTTTAGTAAATCAAAAGAGAAGAAAAAAAAAGTTTTTTTTATAGTTTTCGAATCAAGATGAAATATAACAATGATATACATATTTCCATTTTTTGGGTTATGAGAACATTTGATGATGACGACCAACAACAAAAATGAAGTGCACGTCTCATTTCAAGAAAAATGCACGTTCTCTCAGTAAAAAAATCTGTCCAACAGCACACGTGATTCCATTGAGGTATCCAAAGTCATGTCTGATTTCTGTTCGTTATTTTTTATCTTTTGTTCCGATTCTCATTTTTACCCTTTTCCGGACAAAAAAAAGAAGAAATGTTCTGTCTGGATAACTAGCAGTTTTTGTGTGTAGTATAGATGTTGTGTGTGTTGTAAAAGTGGAAAAAGGAAACTGTGTATCTTTTTGGTAAACGCAAACCAGACTGACTCTGCGTGACACACTGCGGCAAAAGTGTTGACTCTCGTCTCGGCTACAGAACAGAGGAAGGCATTGATATGATGCCAGAGTATTCATCTAGACTATTTGTGAAAAATCCAAGACAAATTCTTTTTGGGAATGAAAAAAAAGAAAGTCAAATATTTTTCTTCATATGATAAGGTCTTAAGCACATAGCAAAGGTCCCAAGCGGTTTTTCATGAAAAGTTAAAATTTGTTGTTTTTAATCATTTCCAAGATATGATTTCATGCATCTTGTTTTAAACGTTTAAAAAAATCTTAGAATCTGTCAATTAGCACAAAGGTCATGTTAAATGTAATAGTAAAAATGTGATATCTTGAAAGGTTGAAAGAATTATAAAAAATAAACGGTTTTAAACTGTTTCTGATTTTCTTGATATCACAAAAAAACATATTGCCCGTCGTTTACACTCCTACAAACAGCCATCTTGTTATTGTAATTATCTACCCTTTCCAATTAAACTGCAATTTGATGATGGGAGCACGTCCATAACATTCCCATAAATGCACATAAGCGTTTGGGTGGTTCTGAATTCTGAAGATCGAAGAAGTGCATTCTATTATTACCCATGTACATTACACGTCTTCTAAAGTAAGCAATTTCTATATCATCGTATAAAAATAGATTAAGAGAATATATCCTTCAAGTTTTCTTCAGTTCTCAAGAAAGTAAATTCATAGTAAGTATAAAGTCAAAAATTATAAAGGAAAAGAATAGGAACATTGATTTCTTCTTATTTTTTTCTTTCTCATTTTCTTCGATTTCATTCTACACATCTCTCTCCGTCTCTTCTCTCTCATCTCATCTTTATAAGAATGAAAATGTTGTCATCATCTCTTCCCTACACATATTTTTTTTCAGACTTTTTATCTTTATTTTACTTCTTAAGACTTTCTCCTGCTTTCATTGTGCCTTTATACGATTTGGTATAAACATTTGAAAGAAAAATGAAAACGAAAAAAGCATTTTTATAGAGAAAGCCTTTCTCCTATGTCTATATAAACTAAAGATAAATGCCAGCTCTGATGCTGTCTCCATTCTCATTTTCGGATGCTTCTCATCTCGACTAGGGTGCCGCATCCCCATTCTCATCATCTTCTTTCTTTTATACATTCTAGCGCTTATACTTACAGTCAGCATCACATTCCTTTAAACTAAACTCTAAACAAAGTGAAAGCAGTAAAAGGAGTGGTATAGTATGTTTTTTCTTCCTTTCTCTTTCTCTCTTTCTATCTATTGCCTTTACATTTTCATATGGCTTTTTCCACTTGGTATAGAGAACATTTTGCCAAGGAAAAGTGCTCTCATTTCCCTTTTGTAATAGAACAAGTTTCTCATTCCTTTACGACTAGAATCCTATGAAGAACAAGATGATGATGATGATCGTCATGAAGCATGGTAAAAGTAAAAGTAGTGCTGGGGAAGTTAGTAGTATGTAGGCGCTTTTGTATCCCAGCCAAAATGACGACGACGACACCATCAGAACCAAGTACTACTGCCATATAGCCCACTACACACAAGTAAAAAGTAAAGCTGTGAGAGAAAAATAATAATACATTTTTCTCTGTGATGAGAAGAGAAAGCAAAGAGAACATGGGAAAGAGGCAAACGCTTTGCAATGCGTATCTTTTCTCTCCTCTCTCTTTTCCAAGCTATGAGGCTATTATGAGAGAGAAAGTTTCAAAAGGAGAAAGTGAGTATTTTCAGTCTTGCGTACTCTTCAATCGATGTCTGTATGTCGAGCTGAACTGAACTGAGCCAGCATCTTGTGTTCTCAGCAGCAAAGCACAGCACCATCATCGTCGGAAGAGAACCAGCATTTTCTCCTTTTTCTCCTTTCTCCTTCCCGTCACTTGTTTGTTTCTCTCACACGAGCAAAAAGGAAACTGAAGGAGAATGAGACAGTATGTGTGTTTTGTGAGTGCTGCGAAAAAGAGAAAATATAATTTGATATGAAATGAACAAGAGTGTGGAGCAATAATAACTGAGTACATATTTGAAAAGTGAAAGTTTTGGCTAAAAATTTCGTTAAATTTTGTATATCTTTCTCAGGAAATCAGTGAAAGTGAACAGGAAATATATAAATAGAATTTGTTTGAGGCCAAGGAACAAAACTGTTTGAACTGTGTCACAATTTTAGCAAACATACTTGAATTCAAGTATGATTTGTCTTTGTATCCTGAAAACATTTTTGATTAAATTGGATTTTTCAGAAGAATAATTGGTAAGTTTAGAGTTTAATTAAATTTTATTTTAAAATATTTCAAAAATAAATCTTTTTCTTCGCATTGGCTTCCCGCAATCTATAAAACAAACTTGCAAAAATAAATCAGATACTCTTCCAAGTTTATTTTATTGCTCTACAAACACCAAATGGCGGCACACGTTCTCCATTATTCCCTTTTCAGAAAAAAATTGAGAATTCCCAAGTGTCCATTTATTTCGTCACACTTGACAAGTGAAATGGGCACACTCACAAAATTCATGTAGCCACTACAGCCATACATTTCAGATCAAGGTAAAAACCAGCAAGAAAGATCCTTTTATTTTTCGACAGGGATTGTATTTCCTGCCATCATTTTTTTCATCCAATTTATTAGCTCCTTTCACATCCAGTTTAAAACCCTGCTGTCTTTTCTCAAACTTTCACTCTCTCTCTCAAAAAATTGCATTGGTTTCACTACATCAACTAAACATTATTGTATTTTTTCTATTATCATCAATTTTCTCAACGTGACAAGCTCAATCACACACATGCTGGTTGGCATCCTACCTTACTATATATTTTACCCATAACTCACCTGATTTACTTTCCCAATTTTTTATATCATTTTAGATTTTTTACCCGTTGTTGTCTTCAAGAAGCTATTCAAATACAAAATAAATTTTTATCTTGTTTTGCGGATATCTATTTTTCCCGTAGAAAACCAAAAAAGGAAGGACGTTCAGGTAATCTCATAAAAACGTATAGGCACAGATCCTCGTTGTTCCGTTTAGCACACAGCTTGATAAAAAAAATCCGTATTTACTTTCGTTTCATTCATTCATTTGACGATGCAAATCTGAGGGAAAGTAGCAAAAAAGATCAGGAGGAATGGAAGATGTACATGCATGCATACATACGAGATTAGGTTTAAGAATAATGTCCCATGTGACATAGATGGGCGGATGGAGATAGGGAGCATAATACGTGTGTAATGTTTATAGCTGGTTTTATATTATATTTAGAGCTATTTAGAGCGTAGAAGCTATATAATAAATATGCATACAAAGTCACAAGAATAAATGCCGTGCTCTTCCTTCTTCCTTCCGTTTATAGCTTATTTATCCAAACAAAACATAAATGTTTTTACTGGGGGTTTTCTCACTTCGTTTGCGGAAATATGGCATGCGTAAAGAAATAAACAGATAAATACATGAGTTTACTGAGAGAAAATACGAATTTTGTTTAAAATCATATTATATTAGGAATGCTAGACGTCTGTCGTTGTTGATTTTTTTAACTGTCATTTTGTCTGACTTTGACGGCTTTAATCTTCTGGTTGACAAAACCATTTATTGCGAGAGTGATCTGAATGGAAACTATGCAGATAGTTTATATTCTAATAGGGAAAATAGCAAAATAAATTTGACGTGAACATTTTAGAACTGTTTCTATAGCAACACATTCTTATTTTATTATACTTTTATATAGAAAGTAGCCAAAAAATTGTAAAAGTTGAAACATTTTTGTCCCATTTATAAATTATAAAGGCTAATATTTTAAATGATTTTCAAAAGTACAAAGTGTAAGTACATAATAACTTTTAAAACATTTTTTGTCCTTTTTTATACAAAAACTACATTTTTATACGTTTCCTTATTCACTGGCTGCAAGCCAAATAGTTTTTTGCTTTTACTTTCCATTTTTCTCTCTGTTTGCTTCTCTGCGTATTCTTCTCTCTTTTCTTTGGCTTAGCGCAACAAACCAAAAAAATATACCTAAAAAAGTCTTTATTTTTTCTCGCTTTCCATTTTTCCCCAAGTAAAAACTTCTTTTCTCCATGTTTCATCCATTTTTATAAGCAAACATTTATACAATATGACATTTTTATAAGTCTATTTTATGCACACTACACTAAGTACTATTTTTGTTTGCCAAAAACTTTATAAATGTACCTACATTACTTCAAAAAAATAAAAGTAAATTCCATCCAGCCTTCCGTGCAACCATCTACACTTTTTAGAAAGAGTGAAAGAAAATCACTGTTGGAATAAAACTCCTACTAAATTTTTTGGCAAACTTTTTCCTCGGAACACACATAGACCCGCTACTATAACGGATACAAAAAGAGTTTTCTAATCTTTCATGTTAGAGTAGCAGTGCAAGTCTATGGATATTGTCTTGACAACCACAAACCACCAGCTCCAGCTCACCAGCAGATTTGTATTAAAAACCCAGACGCCCCTGCGGTTCTCGAGAGAATATTAAAGCAAAATATGCTATATACCCAAAAAACCGTGGTTTAAAAAAGTAATATTTTATGAACATTTCTCACGCATTCAGCCCTTTTGTTATCGATATACATAATAGCTTAATTTATTTTATATATCTAAGATATATATGGATAGATGACCAATGTAATAATCAGCCAAACAATAAAAAATAGGTAGGTGGTCTGGTATAGCCTAGCTCACCGAAGGTGGCCTGCTGGCCCTCTGGTCGGCCGGTTTATGATGATCACAATTGGAAACAACAATAATATAACAATAAACAACAGACCATGCCATGATTGCCAGTATGTCAGAGTCAACAATAAACATGGAGAAAGATTGTTACAGTAGAAAGCCGCAGGAGTAAAACATTTCTGATAAAAATCAATTGGTTGTGTACATCAGCATAAAACTGAAAACGATCATTAGCACCATTACAATTTACGCTATCTTTCCTGCTGACAGACACTAGTGGAGCCAAAAAGATAGGGTAACATACTATGAAAATATTTTATTGGATGCTTCAACGCTCTTTTATATAAATACTAATATTTATGTATTTGGTTATATGTGATATAAATGATTTTGTATTGAAAATAATGCTCTTGGAGCACGCATAAGAGATAGTGAAAGAGAGAGAGAGAGAAAAAGTGAGGAACCGAGAGGGCAGACAAACGACTTCCTTTTCAAATGCTAATACCACTAACAAGCAGTTCGCTTCGAAACATAATCTAAAATGCTCGGTGCAGGAAGATCATATAAACATTTTAAAACTGAGGCAAATCCTAGTTAAATCTTAACGTCATTTGATAAGTATTTCACAAAATTTATGATGCAAAATAGTAAAGATCGAAATATACAAACGTAATTCTGCGAAAAAACGAATATAATGAGAAGAACGAAAACATGAACAGGATGATTTTATAATGTGCTTTCACCATTTATGAATGTAGTAGCTAGCCAATAATAACAACAACTCAATAATGATAATAATATGAGGTTTTTGTGCGAGATTCTTTATGCAACATGTTGAGAAAGTATGAGAGGGAAAATAGCTGAAGAGTTGAGATAGAAGGTATGGATGGGCACGAATTGAAGATTGATCGTTTTTTACATGGATGGCTTGTTAGCGGGGTCGCCATCCAAAAAGCAGAGGAATAATGGGAGAGAAAACTGTTGTAATAATAACATCCTGTGCCCAATAATGACGTTGCTTTTATCGTTTTATATATTATGTACCTAGTCTCTAGTGGAGGTTGTATAATGGCACGATAAATACTATTGGGAAGGAAATTATTAGGCAATTTTATTAGCCAAAACGACGGAGGCTAAATGACGGAGGAGAGGAGAAAGTGGTGAAAGTTTTCATTAAAATATAAATAAAAAGTGATTTTGTGGTTGGTGGTGGTACTGATAATCATAATGGTTGTGACTTGGTGACATGATGGTAAAATGTGATGACAGGAGTAAAAAAAATATAAAATGAATGCAGAGATTTAATAAAATGTTGTCATGACGGAAGTAACGCTTAGAAATTAATTGAAATTTACTGTGTGGAAAAGGCGCCAGATATGAAATGATGGTCATTTTTATGACTCTCTGCCAATCTGAGTAAACTTTTACTGAAATATGGCTTATTAAAATAGATAAGCAATTCCTGGTTTTAGAGTAAATCAAGAAGTTATGTTGTGGAAGGGATCTTCATAAAAATTATCCACAAAATTTTGTCAGTTTATCTTTTTACAGGCCTGTAAACCGGGAAGATAATTCTATGCTCGTATTAGAAAGCGCTATCTTTTTAAATGACAAAAAGTAAATTTTAACTGTTTACTTTCTCTTGAAAAACGATTTCGTCATAATATTGAAGAAGAGAAAGAAATTATATTAGAATGAAGATAAAATGATAATGGTTAGAAGCAAGTTTTTTACTGGGTAATAAAAGAAACCACAGAGAACCCAGTGGCGTTACATATTAGATTAGCAAAGTTTATTATTTCTGTGGAACGAAGGAGACAATGAAAAAGAGAAAGTTCTTTTTTGTGCTTTGATAAAAGGACAACAAGAAGCTTTTTGTGAAAACGTCGACTCAACGACTCAAATTGATGTTATTATTTTGGAGGAGATATATTTGTTACTTAGTTGATGGGTTTTGGTTTGATGCTTGCATACTTTTGGACAAATATAATAAATGAGAAAATTTTCTCTCTGAAAGGGAGAAAGTAAAAGTGAGTGGCTAAAGCTCTGGAAGAGCGAGTTAGGTTGAGTTGAGGCTGAGTATATGGCAGAAAAAGAGAGAGAGAAAGAAACTCAATTAATCACAGATGACATGGGACCACCAGGTTTGTTGTCGCTTAACCGGCAGTCAGGCAAGCAATCATTTATAAAAATTTTGTGGAAGAAAGTGGTAAGGAGAGGAGTATATATAGGTACCTATTTGTCAGTAAGAATAGTATAAAATGCAAAAAGCGCTTTTACCTTTTTTGTCAGGATTATTATTTTTTCTCCTAATGGCTCTCAGACAAATACCCTGTAGACAGTTTTGACGGGACAATCGTAAATCTTTCAATTTACTTCGGTTAAGAGAGCTAATAAATTCAATTTTTATTGTGACGTATTAATATGCAAAATATTAAAAAATTATAATTTGGAAAATGCCTGCTCTTTTAAAACATATTTATAGAGACAAGGACGACATTAGAGATTTAATAGAATATTTTGAAGTCATATCTGAAGAATATTCAGGGATGCAATCCCCCTAATTTGACTTAAGTATTTTATTGATCCAAGCCATAGGTTTTGAAGAGAAAGTTCGGAGAATGCGAGAAAAATATTACCAATATCTATTTTCAGATACTACCGCCATTATTGTACATAATCTATATACTTACCATGTATATTTACGCATGTAGTTTTCCAAATGCAGAAGAACAATGGAATCTCTCTAGAGAAAAAAAAGAGAAAGTTTTTCGCGTTATGTGACTCCAGACTCCAGAGCTTCAGAGCAGCGAACAAATTACACGCTCATTCCTTTCCTGCTGAGTTGGCGTATTTTTCTTTTCCCTTTTTTATAGCCAAGGTCTTTTGCTTCTACCAAGTCAATAGAGATGTGATGTAGTCGTTTTCACAAGTGTATCGGCTTTCCAAATTGCAAAATCAGCTTTTAAAAAGTAAATGGAAGCTTATTTATAGGCATGTGTACTTTTCTCCATTAAATGCTTTCACCGATATTAATTACAATGCATTTATTTCCAGTCATCTTCACTGGATATATAATAGGTACTTATCAGGAGAAAATGTGAAGTGGCACGGAATGCTGCTTTTAAATAATATGGAAAAAGAAAGAACCAACCCACCAAACTTTTCTGTATATTTCTCTACCGAAAGCTAGTACAAATATAAAATTTTCCAGAGAGTGATTCCAGAGTACATAGATTTATTCTTTTGACATAAAAGTTTACCAAAATTTACATACCGTAAAAGGGAAAGTTTAAAGTTCATAGTGAAAATTGACAGCTGAAAATATATTTTCTATTTGTTTAGGACTAGAACAAGCTACTCCCAGTTCACTTCCTCTTTCAAAATTTCAAGTCAGTTTGTCGTATATTTCTGAATAGAACAATCAGGGTAAATATTATTTGTGAATAGTATGAATTGATTGAATGAATAACAAAGTCAACAAAAAATATATTTTACATTGTGACTTGAAAGCGTCATTTTCCCAAGAGACAACACGTTTCCGTTCCATTCTGGTTCCGTTTGACATTTCAATGTCGTTCGGGTTGCCTGAGTTTTTTTCTCTTTATTTTACTTTACGTTCCGTTTCCTCCTACTTCAGCCACCCTTTCTATTTTATTTGGAGAAAGTTAAACAACAATACTGGTAAGACCAATAAATAGACTAGACACGACAACACAGGACCACATTCGGAGTCGAAGTACAACATTTTCTTTCGTATTTTGAATGGAAAGTGATCAATCAGTTTCATGTTCAAGTGAGAAGGCAGTACCGATTCTATACACAGTTGTTCGTGTTTTCAAACATGAAGTTCCAAAAAGAAGTCTTGGGGAGTATCAACTACCTACAAATATTTACCTCATTCCTTTTGTATCATTTGACTTTACTTTCTCTTTTTTTATAAAAAAAAATATTTCGACAGACTTTCTCCTTCAGTTTATGTGGCAGACCTTTTTATTTACACCACGTACAGTATTCATGTTGGCCCTCCTGTAATCATGCATGCCATGCTATTTTCCACCATAAAAAAGGAGAACATCTTATTTAGAATATGGCAAAATGGGAAGTTTCTCTCTCTACAGATCAATAATTAATTAGGAGACACTAGGGAGTCTTCTGTATACTGACTCAATGGTCTTTCTGTTCTAGATTTTATATAAATTGTATGCATGGTCAGCTTTCAGCTTCTTCTTGCTATATTTTTGGGAGAAAACTGTATATTCTAGGATTCAAGGAGAAAAGGGAAAAAAATAAATTAAACGATGTCAGTCAGAAGTCAAGACAAGAGAGAATGGAAAAAGGATGCCTTTACTATTTTCCAACTTGTATTTTTTTCTGGATTTGGTATCTAACAGAAAGGGTGTGTAATCAAAAATTTACACATTGCATGCTCCATAGAGAGAGAAAGCTAGGGCTCCCTCTCATTTAGTTATTTATTTAAAAAGTGAAAGGTACAAAATGAATATACATGAAAATGGAGAGAAAAGGTAAAAAAACAAATACGAAGCTTTTCTCCTATTTTCTCTCTGAGATTTTTTTACATGTCTTGGAAGGGGAAAAAATGTGTGGTGTGCAAGGTGCCGTGAATTTTAATTAACAACTTTCCCTGACTTTTTTCAGTTGGTGTTTAAACGGGGAGAAAGTTATCTAATTTGCTTGGTGGAAATGATATGAAAACTTTCAATGAAAAAAATATACTTTTTTATGTATTTTTCAGAGGGCGTTCAGGTGGAAAACGTTACGAAACATAAAACAATGAGTTTCATAATGAGTACTTAAGGATTTCGACATGAACTTTCCGAAAAATTTGAAAAAGAAAAGGGGATGATGTTGGGAAGTGGCGCTATTATGATGAGAAGTTGTGTGACGACGATAATAAAATGTTCTGATGACTAAGGGACAGGAGGATTGGAGCTCACATATTTCCCAAGTGACGTTGAGAATGCTCGTGTGGCTGTTTGCGCTGATTCTTGGGGGAGGCTTTCCAAACGTGCCTACGGGCATTCACGGGAACCCGGATGCGAAGCGGCTCTACGATGATCTTCTCAGCAACTACAACAGACTCATCCGTCCTGTCGGTAATAACTCGGACAGGCTGACGGTCAAACTGGGACTTAAACTGTCACAGCTTATTGACGTGGTAAGTGCTTTTTTTGGAAAAAAATATATTTAATGCTGGATTTAAGTACCGTTGGGAGAAAATATAAGGAGAGGATTAATTTTTCGATTCTAAAAATAATAATCAAGGTGAAAGCACTTGACTTGTCTTGTCATCATTAATCCATTCATTCTTGGACTTGGAGAAGTAGTGGTCCAAAGCTTTTTATACTTTTTACACAAAGTACTATTTTATTTCAGACTGACCACTAATCACTTTCTCCAGTATTTTTGGTGAGAATTGGTCGCACTCACGAACAAAAGCAATAAAAAATTTCTTAAAAAGAACAAGAAAAGAAGAATAGTGTATCTTTACATTGGCCTGAATAACTTCTTTATCTACGTGCTTTCTCCTCCTTTCTACTTTCTTTGGTGAAAGTAAGGAAAGATTTTTTTCTTTTCGAGATAAAGTTACATGGCCTTTCTTTTCTCTATTTTATTGATATAAAACAAAACTTTGGAGGCAATACAAAAAGAATATTTTTATATGAGCAAATTTTAACAGCTTAGTTTTCTTCATTTATACATGAAACACAATCTTACTTTCTCCTCAAAAGTTGTTGCACTTTTCTTACATATTGCTCCTTCTTTCACTACGCTTTCTCTCCCTCTTTACACGCGTTGCTTACAAATGACAGTGGAAACATGAAAAAAGATAAAAAATATCTTGTATGGAATTAAAGCCGCCACCACTACCAAGTATGTATCCAGAAACACTTTCTCTTCTTCCTTAATATCCGAATGTACAAGAGTAAAGCGCAAGAGGAACACATAGTCTTTTCCTTCCAATATCGATTTTTCTTTTCACAGACAATGAACTGAAAAGAAACGACTTATAAAACACAAATATATATACAAATATTATAACCCTTTTCCCTTTCGTTTTTTATTCTGTACGTTCACTGGACCAAAAAGATGCTATCCGCTATCTTGACTTCCATTCTACTTAAGTTTTCTCCTTCTTCTTCATCCATTTCTATAAATGCTCCCCCATCGCCTCCTTATTTTTTCCTTTTTTTGACAATAATGAAAATAAAATGGAGAAAGCTAACTTTTTAATGTGGACTCATGTACTCAAGTGCTTTGTTGTACCATTTTCTACACACAAATTTGTATTTACACAGGGTAAAATGGAAAAAAGTATAATAAAAAAAGTAAAATGAAAGTTTGACTCTCTTTTTTAAATATTACTTACACTCAAGTAAAAAAAACTAGTTTATTTTAGCAGTTGCTTTTAGCGATTACATATTACTAATTCAACAAAAGTATGTTGTTACTCCTGCTGCTGTAGACGGTTCTATGTGTATTTTGTAGTTATCATTGTACTACAAAGCGCAAGAGTGTTCAACGCACAGAAATACAAGAAAACGGACTGACGGCATTTTATTGTTGCAAAAGAGAAAGATAAGTTGTTAAGTAGAAAATGTTTGGACAGCTTGAAAAGGAGAAAGCAAGCTGTACAGTTTACTTTTGCTCTGATGGTCTGTGTCTGTGTGTATTGTGTTTCATTAGCATAAAGTTTTCCTTGCAGTAATTTTCCATGTTATGCTTTCATATATTTATTGCCAAACTTGCTTGTTTGTTTGTTTTCCTTGCCCATTTTTGCAAATTACACCCAGGAAAAGGGGTAATTACAACGTATTATGTTACTAAATTGTCAACAATGTGATATTGCTACTCTCTCATAGTTTATTTTCTTCAAAAAACTTTCTCTCGTGATCATGTCTTTTTGTGAAGAATAGGGACGAAGAGAGTGCGTCAAACAATATAATAATCCGATCTTGAGCTTGAGATGTCCCTCTTCCGAAAATAGGATTAATATTACTGTGTAATTCTCGAGAGTATAGCTTTCACTTTCTTTCCTTGCTTTCTCTTTTTCACTCATATTTGCTGACTGGTATATAAATAGCCTAACGATATGTAGTACTTTCACTAATGGTCTCTGGTTTCAGTGTCATTCAGTAAGTCTTTCATTGTATCTATTTCTCTCTCTCTCCATCATATTCCCTTTGGATATCTTGCTCAGATTCTGTGAAAGTCAGCTGTCGGAAATAATCTGACAATCATATCAGCTCTTCAAGAAAAAAAAAATTTTATGAAAGGTGGGGGGAATGTACATATAATAATCTATGAGCTTTTGCTCAATGCTCTCCCGACTTTTGGTCTGTGGCTCATTATCTGTTATATTTTGGTGTTCATCGGAAAGTCTTAATGATTCATGATAAATAAAGAAAGAAAGTTAGTGCCTGGCCAGACGAAAAGATTTCCTGTTCGGTTGAGTAAATTTTACCTTTACAACTCCCGTTTTATTTTCCGAACTCAACAAACCAAGACAGGAGTCAAGATTATACAACAAATCTAAAAATATATTGTATATAATCGGATCTGGTTCGGAGGCTAAAAAGTCGTAAATAAACAGGGAGAGAAAAAGGGCAAGTTTTTCTTGCTCTACAAGAAGAGTGAAAGCAAGCTACTTAAACAAAAAAAAATGTGTGTATATTTTGTGTACATTTTAGGGGAAAGCAAACATACACACTCGACTCTTCTCTCTCAAGCTTCTTAGTAAAATTGTAACATGTCTGCTCAGGGAATGAATGATGCAGTTAATGTCGACTTTCTCTCTGGCTACAAAATATACACACAATGTAGAGACCAACCACCAGTATCAAAATATAAAAAAACTACTGGTTTGTAAGAAAAAGCAGAGAAAGGGAAAGGGAAGTCGAGCACAAAAAGAAAAAAAAAGTTATGAGTGTGTACCAACTTGGAAGAAGGCACTTGGAAATTATTGACTAGGTTTTTCTGGAACAACTTCCAAAACATAGTGTATATAAACTATGTGAATGTTATAGTAGTTTACTTGGAGAAAAGGGAAGGAAAATGAACAGGGAAAGATGTGAAGAAAGCGAGAGAAAGCATTTTGTTGTTTTGTGGTGGTGGTAGCGGTGGCAGCAAAGCTGTACCGCTTTCTCCTTGACCTGTAAAAAATATAACGGAATGCTGGCTGCTCTGAGATGGGACACGAAGGACCAATATATTTTGCCTGCTTTCTTGCATGTTCTATCCTCCGTTCTACGTTTTCTCTTCAATTTTATGAATATGTGTTACCACGTTGCCCTTACATTATTCTACACCAATTTTGTTTGTAGATTTTTCTGTACCCAAATTTTGAACGTAATAGACCTTGACTTGACTACCAGCTTGTGTTTATACTTTATACCCTTTGTATACTCTTTGCCCTCAGCAATATTTTATTTGCATCTTGTTCAGTGATTCTAAAATTGAAACTACTGTTTCAATATCTGTTCGACTTTTTGTCTATTTTCATTGACACAGCTCATTCATCATTCATTCCCTGACTGTTACACTGTACATTTTGAATCAAAATCAGCAGCCCGACAAAAACTGAAAAGATAATATGTCGGTTTGCTTTCCCCATTCAGGTTTCCCCGGGATAAGTAGGATTTCCTCTTTCAAATAGACGGCTTTACTTAATTCGCTGCCACCGATGATGTTTTTCTCTAGAACTGATGGTATTGCTTCCTTGGATTTCGTATTTTGCAGAGTGGGATTTATAGTGGCACAATTGGTTGGAAGGTCTCAACATTAATTCTATTTCCTGAAATTTTATATTTTATTTAGCAAACGTCACCATTCTCTTTTGGCACTTCCTTGTTTAAAATTATTATACCATTTCTTTAAAATTCATTTGCCATTTCTCAAAGTGTAAAATACTTAACAAGCCAAAATATAGTGACTTGTTCAGTCCGTCATACCTCATTTGATTTCCTGCCCAAAATACAAATGTATACTTTTCCAAAAAAGACAAAAGGCACTATATCCCATACAACTACAATACTTGTGTGTATTAATGAGCCACCGTAAAATTGACAAATTTTCCTCCCTGGGCGAAAACAAAGCACACACACATCCACAGAGCATAGAATAGGCATGCACAAAGGCAGAAAATGGAAGAGACAGATAGCTGCAAGGAGATAAAGAGAGTATTTTCCCTCCGGAATATAAATACAAAATACCAGGAAAGTTCTCTCTAAAATCAGCAAAGCAACTTACTACAGAACAACCGTATAGAAGATCTACACGTTTAACATGTTATATAAAAAGGTATAAAGACATACAAATATATATATATAAATATACACGGAGTAAAAGAGGAAGATAAAGAGAGAAGATATATTATTCCACTTGAAAATTTTCAACAGTGTTTATTCCGCCGGAGACATTTTATGTCGGGATAAACTACACACATACTTGAGCATATACATTCATTCATGATAATCATCATCATATCCATTCCATTTTCTTTTGTATTCTTCAGAGCAAGCTGCACAACTTCGTGTTATTAGTAGAAGGAGGGTATAACGTGATGTTTCTCTGATGAGTAGAGGGGGAAAGTGAAAGCAGAGGAAGAAAAGGGTTATAAGAGCAGGCTTATTTTAGACTACTTTTTGGCTCTTTCTCTGTTTCTCCATTCAGCCATTTATAAAATATATTTTGTCACAAGAAGACTTAAAAACACAGTGTACATTATTAGATGTATGGGCCATTTACTACTTCCTTTGGGTTTTACAAAAGAGAAAGTGGAAATATATAGTCTGGTGGTTGCATGATTTTGCTGGAAGCTGGAAAGAGAAAAAAACTTTTCAGTTGATCCGTACTCACAAAACTCATTTATTTTCTCTACTAACAACAGAAAATAGCAGCTGAAAAAGTAGAGCTACTCCTACTACTGCTGCTGTTGAATGCTTTCACCGCTGCTGCCACCATCATCATCATCATGTTCATCACTACCATTTTCTCTGTGATGATCCTACTTGAAATTTATTCTCGCGGTAATAAATATGCAGTGTGTGATGACGTAATGTAGAGAGAGAAAATCTTCTTGTAGATCCGGGTTTCCGGCTTTTCTGAATTTTTTTTCGGGAGACTACCTAATCGAAGCTTTTAGTGGAAAGCTTGGAATAATCAGAGTATTTTGAATTTCACATTG
>JAQFYG010000310.1:0-35142 GCA_034694325.1 Entomobrya corticalis | reverse complement strand
AAGGTGAGAGAATGAATAACACGCTATGTATATCCTTTTGTCATTGTCATTTTTCTATTCTATGTTAAGAACAAAACTTCACTTTTTGCCAGTGTTAGGCTTTGTATTTTTCCAACTGCTAATTTATAAGATAAACTGTGCAAATTGGCTCTGGATTTTGGATTGTGGGATGTTATCATCTCATTTTGATACACAAGTATAAAGCATTCTAGGGATATTTTAAAGATACATATGTTCCAATCATGCTTATGATATAAAAGTAAAGAGGACAAAGCATGAAAGAGGGTGAGAGTAGTAAAAATTCTTCCCCACAATATAATTCACGTCGTGGTTGTATTACCTTTATAACATTATACCCTCCAAAAATTCAACTCTGGTTCGGTTGCTCGAATTAAGGTGAAAGAAAGTGGAAATATAGAAAATGATACCAGAGGGACACCGGCTTTTATGATGAGCTCAACTCAGCACTTTGAGTTTGCTGTGGGACGTTACTCCTCCTACTTTGGTTTCATCTTTTAACCGCATTATTTTACACCTTTTAGTTTCATAAAATGAAAAGGAAAGTAATATTTGTATATAATAATAGTATATGGTAACATTCGTTTTGTCAGGTAATATAAGAAACCAAGAAATTCATAAAAGTAATATTACTGAAGTAATAAACTAAATTGATATCTTGATGGTTACAATTAGTTAAATAAACGTTAAAACAATGTCAAATTATACTCGTTTTATATTTCAAACTATTATTTACTTATACTAATATCTTGATTATTTTCTTTCCTCTGTTTCAGGTTTCCAAACAAAGACTGCTTCAGCCATTATGAACTGTATTCAAGCCAGAGATTCGTGTATGAATCACACAGCATGTCACCCCATTTTGGAGGTGGTGCCACGTGTCTGTGGTGCAGAAAAAGGTAAAAATCAACCGTAAAAATATTTTATTCCTTTATTTCAGTTGCAGATTGATTGATTGACTCGCCACTCATTCATCATTCAGATTTATCACTACGATTGCAATATCAATTACTAAAATTTTTACTTCTATCATGTTCATTTTTAGTAAGTCAGGAACCTTGCATAATAATAGATTGTGATAATTTCTCACATTTCTGTCCAAAATTCTCCATTCTTGGTCCCAAATTTCTTTAAAGAAACGCGCATTATATTATTAGCAATATAAACTGGATTAGTTTCTTTCGTTCTCCTCTGAAAGTACACGCAAAGACAGGTATACTAATCTACATTGCCTATGTGGGTGGTAAAATTCTGGGTTTGCCTATTTTTATTTACACCCGCCACGCCAATAAAGGAAGAAAACGAGCCAGGTAAATATCTGAAAAATAATAAATTTTCAGTTTCTCATTAGAACCGCTGCTACTACCGTCACCGCCAACAACAAAACTGCCATTCTTGTTATTTCTTTAACAAAGCAATGTTATTATAATCTGACAGTTATTATGAGTGTTGATTTACCTGTCTAGTCAAGAAAACAAACCACCATAACACTGTAATATATATGCATACGTATTTATTTATATGCCGCTATCATGCATTTTTGCTTTGCTTTTATACTTCGTACATTTATATCATTTGAGTCATTGAACCACTCAAAACCTTAAGAAAATTTCAACAATAAACCGAAAACACACAAGACTATTAATTTTTCATATAGACTTTCACATTTATATATTATGTATATTCTTGTGCACTTATACCTATTTACTGCCATATGAGCCTATTTTCTTTCCTTTTTGCTTTAGCTTACGTTTCGTGCAAAGGTATCTGACTGAAGGTATAAATTATGTACCAAAATATGCCATAATATGTATGCAACTTGATTGAAAGCCAGACCGCGGAGAACAAATATGCTATCAAAAGCTGACAAGCAGCAACTCTCTAAAACATTTTCAGTGTTTTTTCTTCCTTTCTTGTATAAACAACCAAGTAAACTCACTCCACATCAGTCACTCACTCATTCCCGCACTACACTTTACATTTTTCTTCCATTTTTAAAGGCAAATAAACTTGGTAGACTAAGAAAAAGTAGCACTTGTGTAAGTTTCATTGTAATAGTATTGTATATATCTATAGACTCTGTTCTACTTACGCACTTTCATTTCGTATTTTATTTAACCGACCTACATTATAACATGCATATCGCCGTTGCCACCAAAATAATGAAAATGTCCACTCATTCATCCAATAGTGATAGTATTTCCGCACATTACAAACGGTAAATTGCATACCTATCATATTAGCATATATGTATCTTAAGATTGCTTTCTCATTTATGCAAATGAGTGCAGGCTAATCATCACATTAATCGGATGTTTTAGCTTTCTCTTTTATACACTGCGAGTCAGGTAATTACGAGATAAACTATTGAAAAACTAAGCTCGGAAAATTAAAATTAAATTAGATAAGACCGACAGAGAATAACTAGAAAGAAGAGTCTCTACCGTACACATATAACTCAACCGTTCTGTGCTCACAAGAGTAATGCATACAGGAGTCCTTCACCTGCAGCCTCATCCATACAAAAATATCTAACTCAAATTACATTTGATATTCAATGCCATAATCATAGCATTTTTGGTTGGAGCACCCAACGTAGGTTTGGTTGGAGTAGAACACGTTTTCAATGATAGTTTAACAGAAACTAGATTGGTACTAGAACCTCCTTTAAAAATTGGTTCTCATATCGTATCAGCATAAATACAACGGTTTCACAAAAACTAGCAATACATCAGTAGCAACATAACATAATAACATGCATCCCACGGTGAAAACTACCGAAACTATTATAATAAGTATTATGAAATCATGAAATATTCCTGTAGCTATTTAGCCAAGTAAGTTCTATACTTTAATCAATATATACTTTATAATTTTATCACTGTGATAGTAACAAAACGTTCGGCACACCACATAGTATGCATGTCACTTCTACGCATGGGGTAAAACGCACAAAAAAGTCAATTCACCTTCTTTCGTCTAATGACCGTAAGTAGCATTTTATGGCTAGTGTGGCAAAGACAAAGAAAAAATTGCTAATGAAATGAGCACAAGGAAATGGAATGCAATATCATACATACGTACAATCTACACAACTAGCAAAAATGTGGAAACAAAAAAAAAGTTGTGCAAAGTTTCGAGGGGTAAAATCATCATTAGCATAGACGTTATCAGTAGCATATACACGCAACGCTATATATACTAAATTGGAGCAGAAAAAAATAAAGTAGAGAAAAATTTGAAAGAAAAAAGGGGAGCTATAATATGTAACAAAAGAAAGAAAAAACATTGTTGGCTGCTTCCCGGTTTCTTCACACAATGTGCAGGAATATACATGTACATAATTCCAAACTCACTTAAAACAGCGTAAATAAGTGAATAACACGGGCTTTTGCACTTTTGAAACGCTATCCATACAATAAGTGAATTGTGCTTACACTTTCCATAAATATCTTCACCCATATAGTATCTTACCTTTGTTATTTTGATCCAAGCTTACTTATAGTAGTACAATTGATGATGATGATGGCGGCACGAAACTGTGCGAAAAAAAATGTTTGGACAAAAAATATGTATTTTCTCTCTTATGTACTCTGTGTGCGTGTACATTTTTGCTTGACCGTATTCCGGTTTCTTCGTTACATTGTTAGTTGCGTTCCCTTTGCTCAGTATATTCTCTTAGCACGCAATACTATTTTGCCACTGTGCCTTTTTTCCCTTGGCAATTCATAACTATAAGATGCTTTCTTGCCAAAAAATCCAACATCCAACGAGGTGATCTACCTTTTGCTACCACTACAAATATTTGTATGTCACCTTTATTAAGTTGGCACGGCTATTGTATTTTGCTGCGTCTAATTCTTCTTGATTTTTCACATGTTCAGATTTTTATACCTACATTACTTATTTTTATATACTTTTATGTACCAGTATGTATATATGGCTAACTCGGGGCCGTGGGGCAAGCATACTTATTAAATATAACTTACTTGCATTTAGATTGGAAAGCTACCTGGGCTTTCCTTCCTATGCTTCATGCTCAGATCGATTGGGCATAATATTTATTTCATCAAAGCACATGGCGAAAAGTAAGCAAAAGCCCAAGAGAGAAAAAAGCATGTTTGTTTGCATGTGTATTCATGTATATATGTTTATACAGGTAATCACGTTTTTCCATGTGCTAAATCGTGGGCCACATGAAAGTTCTAATTAAGCTCTTCTGCCCCTCTCTATCCACCTTTTGTTCTTTGCCAGTCTCAAGACAAAGGTAAAAAAGATTTAATAGTTTTTCCTAGTTGAGGTGTGTATATGCCCTCTTTCTTCAAAATTCCATCGCAAATGTACTTTTTAGGAATGTTTTTTTACTAACCTGCACATACAATTTACCTTCCACAACACCAAGAAAACACGGAAATTGATTATTTAATTCAATTTTTAAACTAGCCTGTGCACCGTTGCTCTCATTTTTATTCTGAAACAAAGAAAAAATCAATACGGCGTTATGCTACTTATTATACCATTCTCTCTTGCTCAGCATTGCAACCTTAAAACTACATCATCATCTTACCTACTCAAATATTATTATGAACTTGGTTTGCCCTTCTTTCATCAGCAAAAAAAGCAAGTTGTTTTAAATTATTCATTCTTCTAGCATGTTTCTTTCTTTTCTTGCTACTGCCAATTTATACTAAACCGCAGTTTCCTTGTTGCAAAAAAATAAAGAAAAAAGGATTTTGACTTTCTTTCGTGTACAATTGTTTAAATATTTATTAATTAGGTAGCCCAGTTCTAAAAATATGTGGAACTGAAGTATTAAAACAATTTACTACACGCATCTTATATGTACATACTATATTACTCTACATTTTTTCGTCTTGGGAAAATTTTTGATGGGATCAAGGAAACAAGACAAATAATGCAAAAACAAACCTCCATTTACTTACGCACTGTGCTAATACTTTTAGCGATATAGGCTATATAGGTATAAAATAGTTTACTCACGACCATAATCGCCGTCTCGGAAAGCGACGGGCGGGCTAAATGCGAACTGCATGTATGTGTGTGGGGGCTGCTATGCCTGCTTAACTAAAAATTATTCCAGCGACACTCAACTTCTTTAGACTGGCTCACTTCTAGCTAGACTCTTTTACATCTGTTGTCGGCAGAGACAGGAGATAAATTGTCGTGATATCACAGTTGGAGAAAAAGACAAATTGGCCAGTAAACAAATAGTTAGGCCAAAAATAGTAATAATTATAGTAGTACCAGAAAACGTACAAGTTGTGGGATACTTGGTATAAAAGTAGCACATCTGCTACTACTGTTTTCTCGGTCCCACACATACTGAAAACAAGCGAAAAATACACAAAGAAACAATCAAGTTAACTTGGAACGGATACTTTTTTGCATTCATTTGCTAAAAACACAATAATAGCATGATAAAGGATAGTTTAAGACAAATGGCGTATGTTGGAATGAATTTACCATAGATTTAGGTACTTATTTATCGTCATCCGCCTCGGAACAAAAGTAATTTCCGTGTGAAGGAACATTAAGAAAAAAGTAAGGTGGACAGAGAATGTACGGAGAGAGTTGTATTTTAAAAGTAAACTGTACTAGGAAAAATGTTAAATTGTTGTTTTTCTCTCCCTTTTTTTCCTGTGGCTTTTTAATCGATGGGAAAGTTGATTCTGATTCCTGATATTATTTGTTTGGGATTTCAGTGTAATTACAAAGTTCACCCCACACATAATGCCTATTTTTACCTACTTTTCTCTCTCAACTTGTCTATTAAAGCTGCTTATTGAACTATATAGCTACTAGAACACTACATTTATTTACCCATTCGGCAAGGTGGAAACTAAGCTATTATTAAGTATTTCATCTATTCTTCTTAAATCTCCCTCTTCGTTTTGTATAATACATGTTCCTACATGACTAAAAAGATACATACCATTCTATGACTCGCTCCATTATTATTATTTCTATTATTTTTATAATAATAGCCGTTCTTCTGGTGGCAGGTATTTAAAAGTACATTTGTTGTAGGAAGCGTAGTGTGTAGAAGAAAGGCGAGGGAGAAAGAGTACCGAATATATTATAATAGACGTAGATGGAGAATAGGAAGAAGAAAATGAGTACTTTTATATTATTATTATTATTGTTACAACCATTACCATTACTGTTACTACTAGTACTGCAATGACTACTATTGCTTCTTCTTCTGCTGCTGCCACCGTTACTATTGCATCGCTTTACTGCAAAACGCAGAGGAAAAACTCTGCCAGCACTAACCAACAGCATCTCCACCTCCACTCTAGCACTTTTTTTACTTGCTAATACCCCAGCTATTACAACAATTTCAAACAAGGAAGGTTTGATGCGGAAGCAACCAAGTAGTTTTGATTGTGATGAATGAAGCAATTAAATATCTGGGAAGGTGAAAAAGCACAAAGGATTTTCATCCTATTACCGTTCGTTCAAAGTGTTACGACGAGAGAGGGAAACGACAGAGAGAAGAGAGAAAACGAGAAGAGAGCTGGCTGAGGGGACTATATTCAGCGCCACATATATAGCTGCTGATATGCTATAACGTTTAATAAAGGTTTCATAGGGATCGCATATCAGTTTTTTGCAAGAAGGAAAAAAAACAACGGGACGATGAGAGGGAACGAGAGACGGAGAAAGTGTGTGTGTATATGTGTGTTTGTGTGTGTGACTAGGTAGTAGAACTTACAACGCACGGATGGATGAGTTGGCTTGCTGTAGTAAGTTGCGTACTTGTAGAAACAGCAGCACTAGTCTTTATACTGTATAAAAAGGCTTTGCATTTTACTTCCCTCCAGCTGGTTTCAAGTGACTCATGTGGAAAAACGGTCACAGAGAATCTTCTTTTGTGAAAGTCAGCAGTAGTCAGGTCATGGTGCATTCATAACACTATCAATGTATATATGTATGTATAAGTGGATAATATGGATCACCTGCCTGCACACGGATATGTTATAGGTGTATGAACTTTACACACACAAACATTAGCCGTTGGTGGAACATTTCCCTTTTATAGTATCCGTTTTAAATAGCCTTCCTGTGTCTCTATCTGACTCCCAAGTTTACTCTGAGTCTACTTGTTTTAGTGCCACACATGACAAAAAACACATCAGTTCAGACAGAGACGAAGGCGTTGTCGATATAAAAAGTTAGACATCGCATTAGTTTTTCCGTGAGCGTGTGTGAGTAAGTCTATGTGTGCGAAAGTGTACCTACTGTGAAAATATTATGAAGGTTAGTAGGAGAAAACGTAAATGATTCAGAACCCTAGAGAACTTTACATATCCAAGAGGAGCGACACCAAAAAGAGGCAGAAACGAGATATTTAGAATGCTGTAGTGTAACATGAAACATGAATTACATGGCATAAGTATACAAAACAAAGTACAGAAGGAAAAGGGTGAATGTTTTGTGGAGGAAAGTTGTAGCCATTCAGTATTCATAAAGAAAATAAATATATTTATGATCTGGAATGTACATTGAACTTTATGGGATCTTCTATGTGTAACTATGCGTTAGAAAACGCGTTAATGCTGAAGATTAGATATTATCTTACAGATGCGTAATTTTTTGAAAAAAATACTAAACACAACTTTGTTTTACTTCACAGTTTACTGTGTTGCACATTCTCGTAATGCCCCGGGATTATTATTGTGAGATTGTAAAGTAAGCATAAAACCTTTACAATGTTTTACGCGTGAAAAAGATCATCCCAGCAAAAAAAATCCAGGAAAAACATGTTTCAAAACGGCATCTGGAAGAATGACTGCAACAATCACTATACCACTTGCCAAGAACACGTACCAGATTTTGCATTATATCATAGCAATAAATACTCTTCAAGATTTATGCATAAACGGTTTATATTATAATGGGATCTTAATGTGAAATCATATGGTGGGTCTGATGTTAGAAACATAATTGCCGTTTTTCTAGCTGTATAGTATAGATGCACCACATAAAAGGAGCAGTAAACGCAAATCTGTGTGCAGCTGTCACACATTATATGACGAAAATGGCAGCAGTTTTTGGCAAAAACTAACCAATGGAGGGAGGCGGAGATGTATCTAGTGTAATTCCTCATTTATTTAGATACGCTTCACCATAGAAGAAAGGAAAGGGAAAAAGATCACGTGCTAATAGTGATGCCATTCTCCGTAGACATCCTTTAATAGCTGCATTCTCGCGTTGCTCACATATGGTTTTAAATGTTGTTCAACCAGTTCCACAATCACTAATAGTACAGCCCCACAGATTACCCTTTCTCTCTTTCTCCATATCGTATCCTCAGAAACACGGTAAAAAGTTTTTGGAGGGTGAATTTGCCACATTTTGAGAAAAGTGGAAATTTAGATAGAATCTAGACGTCAGAGTTACCACCACCACCACCAACATTCATAGATTTTGGATAATATAATTTTATTATTGCATAATAATAGTGGGAGCGAAAGAACATAATCATGTAATAGGAGCACATTGGTACCTAGGTACATATAACTGCTTGTTGTCTATCTCCCTAGTTTCCTGTCTACTTCCTACTCACAAATAGGCGCACAAGGACATAAATATAGCGGTGTTCAAATATTAAGCCAAAAAGTTATTTGTGGTAATCTGTACTGAATGAGAGGAGAAAGTCATATGCCACGGGATGCCATAATGCCATGCGATGCCATGCCACAACCAATATGGTTCCAAAACATGTCAGAAAATTACATGAAATTTAAAATGCATAATCTCGCCTGCCATGTTACAGTCAAACTCTGTATCCTTTTCTAAATGTGACTCGCTGGGTCGGTTGGTGGTATTTAACTAAACCAAAAAAGAAAACACACGTGGGTTTACATTACACTAGTAGTAGTGGGTATGTACATTATGTTGGTGAGTGAGTGTGTATGTTAATATGCATTTTTGTTGGAGTACTAATGTGAACCGGATGTTGTTCTGCTAGTACTTAACTACCACCGCAAAAAGTGAGGTTATCATACCAACAAGGCATAATCATTTTTTGGAGAATTTGCTTAAAAAGATTGCCCTAATCAGCAGCATCATATTATACACATACGCACATATTTTAGCGGAAAGAGAGGGCACCATTTTTTTGCTCTGCAGACTGCCAGACTGGAAAACAAGGGCTTTTTGGAAAAGCTTCCTCCCTCTTATTGCCTTTAAAACAAATGGTGACATCATGGGCTTATTAGAGTTGACTTGCTCAACTTGCAATTATGCTGAACGAGTGTGGCATATGTTTTCGAGTAGTAGAAAAGCACATACAAGAATGGTAATCGTAATGGTTTGTGTGTACATCGTGGTTATATAATTGTGTGCAGGCAGTGTGCATATCACCATGGCAACGTCAAATCCAATTCACTCAAGTAAAACCGCAAAAAAAGACTATTAGTCTTATTATATATGCTAGATTTTATACGAGAAAAGTCGACTTGCACATCACGATCACTTTTATTATTAGTACTATAGTAAGATGAACAGAATTCATCTGATCTTTGGTCTTACATTTTACATGTCTACCTTATGACTTTACTTTTAGCTGGGAGGAAAACACTTGAAACATGGCATATCATGATTATATGATACTTTGTTTGAGGATAAAAGCTACTTGTACTTTGGCTTGTCAGGGTATCATCATCGTTTTCAAGTGGTTTTCTTCTGTTACTATACGCGCATCAAGAGAAAGCGATATCACCACTGTGTGGAAGCAATAGTTTCATTTACCCTGTGTACAAATACTTACAAATACAAAGCAAGTGAAACATGCCAAAGTTTTTTTACATGTATTAGGACGCGTTGAATGAGTGGTTCCATCCTATTTCTTTTTCAATTCAAAGAGAATCTCGCAATAATATGTCTTTGCAAATTATATACCTATCAAAATACTTGTTACTGTAAAATGTATGCATTAAATAAAAATAATGTGATATTTTTCTCTTTCATTTTCTCTAGTTGCATGTTCAACTGTAACGATTACAAAGTGTCAAGCAGCGCTAAGAACGCTGCAAGCCTTCCCTTACTTCTATCCAACTTGTCTATGTCGTGAGCCAAGTTCGGATCCAGCGTGTAACACATTCCGTGACTACCTCTTCGACCACCCGTGTTCCATGGTTGCGGAGAAGGGTAAGTATTCATTTTTCTTTTCTCAATGGAAATCTAATTTTGCTTATTATGAATAAGTAACCATAATAGATTTGCCGGCTATTTATCATCACCTAGTCAATTTTTGTTGGATCAAACGATGTAAAAATACCACAAAAACAGTCATGTCTTCACGCGTCCCATTACATGCAAGCGTTATAAGTTACCAACAAAAGTTCAACAATGGGTATACAGTATATTTATTAACTGCATACTTTTCGAGTCAGAATTCACCGCAAAATTTTACTTCAATGTTTTCCCCATATTTGCTTTAAGGAACTTTCCTGTAACTTGTTCAAAATAAATTCTTATATTCACAGAAAAATCGTTAGAAATGAAAAATATAGACTTAAAATATACGCACTTTTGTCCTTGTTATTATGCAATGGTTGAATAAAATCTGTGAAATTTCATTATTGTACACAAAATAATGCAGCGTTACCATAGTAAGTTGAAATAAAGGAGACAGGAGCCCCCAACCAACATGTAACCACTCAAACGCTCTTTATTCTTTAATACAAGGTAAATAGTGAAGTGGATGCCCTGTTTAGTGCAGCTCTTAACCACCACCACACACAGACACGCAATGTGTACGTGATGATAGTGGTATTAGTTTGCAATATTATTATGCAAGGGAAATGATGACAACTGAACAGCTCAAAGGAAGCGAAGAATTCAACAACCACCAACACAACAGCCCTCCATTTTCAAACATGCTTTCATCTCTTTTTCTCTATTTCTTTATTTTTCTTTCTCAGCCTTCCCAACTTGTTTCTTGCATATTGTGTACATTTCAAATGGGCTCTTCTCTCACTGTGTGTCTGTGTGTGCTCGTCTTTTATCACTGAAATTATGGGTAACGTAAATTGCACTATTATAAATCTTGTTGTCAGTTGTGGCTTGCTCATCTTCCGCATGATTGTGAATGCTTGACTGCAATAAATTGTTACATGAATAGGTATGTGCGTGTAAAATGTTAAACTTTCTCTTGACAAGGAAGCAAGTACATCCTATAACATATTTTATACCGCTTTTTCAATTCTACAAATACCATTGTGAATATACATTGTAGTATGTGTAGTACTAGGCATGAACTAATACTCAGACATGTGTGGGAGAAAGAGGATGTTCACTTTTCATGGCTTACTGATTTCTGTCGAGATAATGTTTGACCCATCTTTCCCGTAGCATTGTTACGTTTTTGTCGGTATATTCTGGTTTTCAAGTCATAAAATTTTAACTGACATTTCATTTATTGAATACTTCCGGTATTTTTATACTTCCTAAGTATGCACATCCCTGTTTCATTTAATTCTTCTTAAGTATTATTAAGTATTTAATCTCAATTTCACTCCAAAGGAGCATCGTTGCTTCAGTTTTTGTTTTAATACAAACTTAATATCTGTCCTGGAAATTTGTTGACACAGTTGCACGTTTTAGGAATTTCCGTCCGTAGATAATAAAGCCCTCACACTAAAATAAGGAGCTCATCTCTCACATTTACTTGCACGTATAATTTAGATGACGAATTACAAACTTCATTTATAACAAAATGAATTTCGTATTTATCTAATCTAACTGTACGAGTGTGTATTTAGTTCATATTATTAGGACAGGATTCATGCGAAAAGTTATATTTTCCTAAATGAAAATCATCTTTGATATTACGTTTTGCGACACACTAACAAGAAAAATAAATTAATATACTGGAGACAATTTAAATTGGTACATGACGTGTACTACATGCACATACACACAGAAAAATGTCCAAGAGAGAAAGAGCACAAGAGACTCATTTATTTGTTGACTCCAATTCTTACATAGTGACGACTGATGACAAAGCTTTGGTCATTATCAGAGAAAGGAAAAAGGAAAGAAAAGGAGAAAATGATGAATGTTTCATCTTTAAAAAACTCTCATAACTCGTAGCGCTTTTCATTTTTTCGACTACGCGTCGTCAATGTCCTACAGTGTTGTCGTCATTTCGTAACAGCTTCTACCTTAATCCTATTTATCTTTATATAATATTATTAGAAAATGTCTCCGACCATTTTTTCACTCAACATTATGAAAATAGAAAAGTGTAAATTGGGAACCGGAATAAAGTATCTTGTAACATATTTTGTGCAATATTTCTCTCTATCCGGGTGTGTATGTGTTAACGAAATATTTTTGGTATGCATGATTCCCTTTTACAACATTTACGTGCATGTCAAAATTAATATTTATCCCAAGTTGTGCATGTCATTGAGTCGTTTCTCTATTTTAAATATTATATGGAGACAGGAGGTGGAGGAAGGAAAGATGTGGTAGAGCTGGGAGTACATGTATCTCTGCCTCCACAAATAGTAATATTACAGAGAACTACAAATACGAAAAAATAGAATTTTCGCAGAAACAGAAAGACTGAAAGAAGCGAAAATGGGAGAAGAAAATCAGTATGGATGAAGGAGCAAAGTATAGAAGCCAACATAACTGGAAAACACGACCGACCCTAATATCACAACACAACTCATTTTTTTGTTTGCGGTGCATCATAACATAATGCTGTTGCTGCCGCTCTTTCTGTGAATAAGATGCTTCTCCAAAAAAATATAACAAATTCTCTCATCGTTTAGTAGTGAAGCTACTGAAAACTCATTGTTGTAGTAGTAGAAAGTCAAGTAGTAGAGCTGTTTCTTTGCTTCTATACTCCTTCTCAGTATCTAGCTTGCTCATTTTCCCCTACAAAAACATTTCACACACCAAACTTTCCTCCTCCGTACGTTCGTGTGTTTTATTTTGTATATATTGCCAAGTGGAGTAAGAGCTACAAAAAAGTGATAAATATATTACTACACACAGGAACCATGTAAATGCGTGTTTATCCGCTTCCCTAGTTCTTTACTAGTTTTGCCACCACTCTGAGCACAGCGCTAATCATTTTTTCTTCTCGTCGTATAAAGCCTTCATCTAGTAGCATGCACATTGCCGCCACCAAAATGGGAAAAGTTGCAGAGTAAAATGTAACATTATTTTTCTCGTAAAAATTAGAATGTAAAAGATGGAAAAACATATTTTTGATGCTACGTGAAGCAGCAAACAAGCATGTTATTATAAGTAATTCTTCATTTTTTACCTAGAGAAATTCCAAAGTAAAAGTAGCGTCTGTTACTATTAAATCTGCTATCCAATTTTACATTGTAGCTTGGCATTGTCGTTTCATCATTACAAAATTCTTGCTCTTTTGCTCGACTCTGATATTTTCGTCATCATCATTTCCATTTTTTCTCAACTTTTTTGCTCGGATACTAAATTTTACTTCTTCCATGTTTGCTACATCATCATACGGATAGTAATAATGAGGAGCAAAGTTATACAATACAGTAGTAGAATTATTATTATTATTATTGTTATTATATGAATACGGTGTGTTGTAGGTTAGTCAAACATGTAGGAAGGATGCAGGGTTGACACATTCACGCTACGGACTACCGGCACATTCGCGGAACTCGTTAAGAAGTTGGATATTTATATTTCTAATAGTTGTAATAAAAGTAAAGGAAAATAGATAAGTGGAAAAAGAGGAAAATGACAACCTAGCAACGAAGGAAAGAACATATTTTATTCGCGACACGAGAAAAAAAGACGTGTATATTATGTGAAATTGGATGATTGTGATGATGATGGTATTGAAGATGAATGATAAAAACCACTTTTCTACTTAAAATAAGAAATTGGAAGAAAAATGATACCTTAATGGGGAAAACATTTTATAATTCAGCTCAACCTGAAAGTAGACTCAAATTTGTGCATTCTTCTATTCAAACTTCTTGCTGCTTTCATTTTAACCCTTTCTCAAGAAAAGCTAGGTTTAAAAAAATGTATGTGCGTATCTATTGCCTACGGTTATCATGGGGATGGGCATGTGATAATGACTGTTTTTGTCGGAGTTTGTTGCATTTTCTTTGCTCCAGGGGAAATAAGTTGATATGGAGCGAAACGGAATAATTACTTTTAAGCCCACTTATATGTACATTTGTTGTTGTATATTTTACTAAAAAGTGTCATTTTTTCTTGTTCTACAGAAAAAGATCCTTATCCGGTTCACGCACTACCAACTTGTGATTACGCCCTAGATGTGTGTAAGAAGGAAAACAAGTGCATTAAATTATATCGCGACTTCCAAACGCATTGCAAGCAGTCAGACGATGTTTGCATGATGCAAGACGGGTAAGATGAGATTATAATAAATATGTCGCGAGAAAAGAACGCAATAAATGGACTGCGAATAATAATATGAAGCTACATATATGTTTGTGTAGTGGACATCTTGAATTATAGTAATATTGCTTTTATATCATGTTCTAAATTTTAACGCAGCAAACTCCCCAAATTACCTATATTTTATGTTGTCATAATTCATAATTACTACTAGGGAACTGTGTCACGACGCGTGGACCAGATTACGACTGTCCCCCATGTTTGGTTGCATATGTCCAAAAGTGAATAAGAAATGTGAGAGTATTTTTAAGGAAGTCAACTACAACCCGTGTGTTGGTAAGTCAATTCAATCTATTCTCTCCATTCACTGGCGCTGCTTTGTATTTAATCACACTGACAACTCAAAGAAAACCTCTATCTCTCTCTGACTGAACCGTAGTTAGAACCGTAACGTAATCTTCCAAACTAATTACCACTTAAATAAATAACAAAAAATATTAAATACGTATCTCTGTATACCATACTATTATGATCAAGTAAAGTCACACTATTATCCTTAAAACTAAAAACAGTATCAAAATACAGTATGATTGTATGCAGTTTGAAATCACCCATTACAATTTTTATTTATGACTAATTTGACATTTTGTTTTTGGTAATCAGTCGTTTTGGATTTATTTTACCTTTAGTATTGGAACGAGCAACCATTTTTAATGAGAATATTTTTCATATAAAAAATTGTTTCGTCAAATCACATCTTGAATTTAAAAAGCTACATTGTAAAGCAGCCTAGTTAGCTGCTTAAAATACTCTTGGGCTTTTGACATCATGATTTGAATTGGTTGATTCGGTTATTTTGTAACTTTTAAAGTAGACTTGTAACTATTTTGAGAGCAAGTAGAGTAGTAGTAAATGTTGCAAGGCAGTAAATTGCAGCAATGTAAAAAAATTTGAGCAAGCAAATTACATGTAATATTGCCACCAGTGCCGTGCATTTTGTTGTTTTTTTACTTTACTTATTTATTTATTTTTTCCAATAGTACAAAAAGTAGGTCAACGACAATGTTTCAAATATTCAATGGGTTGCTCGCCGAATTGTTTTGACGTTTAAATTATTCTTGATAGGACGTCGAATAAAGGCAAATGATTTTTGAAAGAAATTACGCTAGAACATTTGCTTATATCTTCATCCCTACAACATCTTTTTTTAAAATAAAATATCGTCGAAATTTGAATAAAACTGTTATCTTGATCCGTTGGTCAATCGTGGTTCAATCATTGAGATAATGAGGATTGAAATGTTTACATTAGATAGTGCAAATTAAATACGTCATATATTAGTAGTTACTATATTACTATTACTATCATTATTACAAAGAAGATGGTGTCGAACAAAAGCATTATTAGGAAAACTGCATGATAATATGGTAAAACTTTTGAATACGTTATTGTTAATCATGCTTCGTCCTTTTCGATAACTTAAACTATATAATTATTCATTTTAAGTATCCAAAAGTTTTATGCTCTTTACGTTGGGTGGCAGAGTATTTTTAATTACAAAACATTTGCAAAAAGTATATTCTTTTAAATCGGGAAGTTTAAAAGCTTTATTTATTCCGTGTTGTGAACACTTTTAATTTCTCTTCCTTTTCAAAAGTTTAAAATCTATTTAATCAATGTAAAGCGTATATTGTTTAGTAACAAAGTAACAACCTCTGACGATCTACTAGCTGCGTTATCGAACTCACACTCTGACAATCTGAAATGAATGCGAAGCAATTTGCTTTTGTGAGCAAACTTGCATATAGTGACAGGTCTCGTTCGTAACGTCTGCAAAAAATGACATTGGAAACTTTATAGTAAAAAGAAAATTTTCAATAAATTATATTCGCTACTATTTTTTCCATTAACTCTCGTATTTCTTTATGTAATTGCCGCTTTCACCAGCTTTCGCTTTTTAAATAAATGAGAAAATTGTATCAACACCACCAAATATTTGCAGATGAAGCATAATACAAACTAAAATGCATCTATGGACAATGTTAGTTGAGTAATTAGTTTCAGCAATATAGTATTTAGGTAGTTTACTAGTTTTAATTATCTAATGAATAACATTATCCACAATGTTTTTTTCCGTTTTATGTTCAAAAAGTAATCTACCAATACACTAATGATAATAAGCACGTAGAAACTTTATTGACTTCAAATTGACCTGTAAATTAGTAATAAAAAGCTTTCTATAGTGCGCTCGTAGTGACATAATACAATTATGCTTGTTAGTAGTTATTACAAATGCTGCTTTGTTGACCACGGTAAGTTAGTTTTCAAAATTAGTGTTGTGAATCTTATACCGGTAAGCGCATAGATAACAATGATATTAATAATCAGCTTATCACTTTTGTAGTAACACCCAGCACATTTGTAGTGAATGTAAGCACAGTTAACGTTGTTACTTGCAATAGTCACGTACGTGCCCACTATTTCGTACTGCTTGTGATTGTCTTGCAGCAAGTGAAACACTAGCCGCACTAGCCAGCACCACCACAGCACTCTTTTCGCTAGAACAGCACAGACTGGCGGGAATGTCAGCACATTTTAATTTCTCGCCGGCCGCACTATTTGCACCTCAAACCGCCACTGCTGCGGGCACTTTCCTAGAGAATCAGTATAGAGCTCGTCACCACGCAGCGACTGCACACAACAGCTTAATGATGCACAGTAGTCGCCATCAGCAGCACCATAACTTTCACCACAAGCACCAGCACCACCAACACCCTTTGTATCCCTCCAGATCAGGTCACGGCAGTAGTTATTATGAGGACCCAGGTCATAATGCAATAGTTGCACAGCACGGTCCAGTTGGACCACCGCTACCGCAGCCACCATTAACACCGCCTCGCTCACCTGCACCGTCCCACTTTTCACTCACAAATAATGCGATAATACCTGCCGCCCGCACGGAAAGTCATCTATCTGTAGATGAGTCTTTGTCGACACCAATCTCTTATCACGGCTATCCCTCACCAGGATCCTTTTCTACGTCCCACTCTGGCTCAATTACAGTTCAAGTCATCTCCTCCTCCCACGCACCCGACCATGACTCCCAACTTGAGACTCCGCTCCTTGGTCCTCAAGGTGGCAGGGGAATCAATAAACCGCCACCGTTTGTCCCTGTCGCCACTCAGGGACCACCTTTCATCAGTAAACATCACAGCCGGGATGAAATGTCCCGTCCACAACAACCACCGTCTCCTTCTGTTCAACAACCGCCCAGATTAAATGGGGCTATCGCTACTATTTCCAGTATCAGCAGGCCGCACGGTATGTCCCTACTACAGTGTCCACTCTACAAAAATCAAATGTTTTAAAATTTTGCGTGCCATTATTGCATGAGAAAAATAATTCCTAAAATAGTTAATCGCAGCGAAAAATAATAATGGCCAGCAACAATAATAGTTTGCTAATCATGAAATTCTCAAAACAGGTTCTGGAAGAGTATCGTATCAAAATACATGCTACACAGCATTACAAAATTGTCGTCGTACTCCCGATTGCAACAGACTTCTTGAAAAAGTTATCAACTTTTGCGATCCAATGCGATGTCGTCAAGACACGTGCATGAAGGCACTACAAAATTTTTATAGAGAAGTGGAGAGTCGTTGGGCTCTGGAGGTGGCCTTCTGTATTTGCAGGTAAGATTATATGCTTTATGCTATTTGAAACCTTGATGCATTTTAATATTGAAGCATTGTCAAATAATCAAAATTGTTATTTATTTATTTTTACGTATTTATTTAGTTTTAAGCAACATTATAAAATTATCTGAGTATTCTAAGAATAGCATCCGTCATTTCACTGAAACATCCAATATTTAATTCAATATCAAAATGAAGAATGATATTCTATACAGAATATGACCTTTTCCCATAAACCTAATAATATTGGATTACATGATACGTCCTTCTGTGACAGAAAACCTGGCGGCCACCTTTCATGATCTCACATTCCTGCAATATTTGTAAAACGATCAACTTTATTATTCTTCAGCAAGGTGATTTATGTGAAGGAGAGAGAAGCAGATGTTGCCACTTCCCCCATTGAGTAGTGGTATACTTGTGCTGCTACTATCGTTTTATTGTCCCCCTTTTCAAGCATACAAACAAACATTATTGCATTCTACGATTCGAAAATGACAAATGCAGAGAGAGAAGGTCGTAAAGGTTATTTCTGTGGCTACACAAGGGATGGTGATGTTATCAATGTGGTATTAAGTATCAAAATCCAACATAACTTGATATAAAATTGTTGAGTCTCTAATCACTAATTTTTTTGTTCCCTGTGGTGGGTACATGCATTTTAAATTACTGTCATGATACATGATATGCATTTATTTCGCACTTAAAATTTGACGATTATGTTCAAAATATTAAGTGATTTCTAATTAAATGTACTGTCAGCAATAGCAAACTGACTTAACCTTTTATATATATCATTTTTGTATGGATATCACAATGGTTAATGATTTAAATTTTCTATATAATTATTATAAAGGAGAAAACCCTGCCTGAAACCTGAAATTTCTCCGTTCTAATGATTTGTATTGTCACAAGAAAAGGAGATCAGCAAAACAAATCTTCTCAATGTACCAGTAAAAAGGTTGCTTTTGCTCTGCTCTGCTGATGCTGATTTAGATGAGTCTAGCTCATTTTCATCCAAGCCAAGAGATTTTTTTTCTGTATAAGGGAATGTTATAAGAGAATATGGAAAAGGAAGAAGAAGTTGGTAAAATCCCAGTAATTTATCTTAAACGGAATTGACTTGGCTAAACTGTTAGAAAGAGTACGTGAGTGAGTCAGAAAAAATGTTTTGAATGTATTTTTATTCTACTTCTGAAGACGGAGTGGTGGTGGTCTGGCAGAGCAGACACAAGACGAATTTTCCCACTGATTCATAAATTTTGAAAATGACATTCAAGCTCAAGAAGGATGCTTGAGCTGTCAAGTAAGGTTATAAATGCAAAAGACGTGTATGATAGTGATTATCGCCGAAGTATGCTTTACTGGGAGAGAAATAAGTAATATTAAACATTGGAAATATGATATCCAAATAGTTGCCCATAATATTGGCTTCTATTAACAATGTTGCATATTACTATGTAGCTATGCTCGCCGTCATCATTATTTATACAATCTTCTTAAACATTTTCGCTATTCACAATTTATTATTATTATGAATATACAACATGGGTAGGTGTCGGTCCTCTCAACCGGATAATATATTTATAAAGAAATAACTAACAAGGGGAAAAGGTATTGAATATTTGCTGGGAAGTCGTTGTCAAGTACTTTTCTCCTTGTTATGTCTGTTGTTCAAGAATAACAAACTTTTTGGAAACTAACGGAAGTTAAGAACTCATCCTTTTTGGTAAATGTGTTCCGCCTTAGAAACTTTGAAACTTGTAGATAAACATCCACACATATCACACAATTTACTTGAATACCTCTAATATGTATGTGTACGTACACATTATTTTGCTACTTTGTCGTAGATTTTGAACACGTCTGTAAATCAAAGTATCATTGTTTCCGGATAAAACAAGTTACAAAATGAAGAAGTACATGTACGTTATTCGAATTGAAAATTAAGTTTATCGGTAGACACACATTAGTATATGTGTTCAAATAGGATCATCTATATATTATGTATGTTTGAAATTTAAGAAACAAACTCATATAGGTAGGTACACAAAAAATGAAATATATGATGAGTATGGTTTAAAATGATGATACTGATATCATAGCTTATTGACAACTTTTAAAGGATATTACACATCGAGATTTCATTCGGCATGAAACCATTTAGGGAGGTATGCATTGAATTTATTAAGTGCCGCATATGACACTTTCTAAGAATGCAAGGTGGAACCGGAAAATATTTGTCTGTCCGTCTGTATGTAGGGCCATCCGATATCTCGAGAACGTTTTTTTCGATCTTCATGAAACTTGAGGTTCCATTAGTTAATGATAAGAACCCTGTTAATATTGGCTGAAATCGGTTAACCCCAAAGGGAGTCAGGGCGCAAATTTTCAAAATTTGTTGCCATAGCAACATATGGCATCTGACATATCACTCGAACGAAAATGAACACGAGACAGTGGACAATATTTTTTCATAACTTAAACCCCGTGGGGGTAAGGGGCAGGGGCCCATGGTAATATAAATTGTGGGAAAAATCAGTTGACCTCACGGGGTTGGGGGAATTTTTTAAAATATATAAATATATAGCATGTAGCATATCATTCGAACGGGAATTAGTAGGACGATCATGATCAATAATTATTTTTTGTCGTAATCCATAGTCCCGAGGGTAAGATCCACGGGAAGCCGTTATTTATGCAGCAACATTGTGCAGGCGAGACATCTCAGAGCAGGAATCACCAGGGTCATCCTGGCGAAGTCGGGTTGTTATGTTGTATATTATTAACTTTGTTAGCATGTTAACAACTGGCACTTATTTGCATCAGTTTATCTGATATATTACTTGATGAAAACATTTAAGCGGAAGAGGATTGTACCATGTTACATGCTTAAAACTAGCAGTAATATATAGTTTATATGACCTTCGTAATACGAAGAGATGAAAAACAGGAGCTAGGTACTTACTGCTATTTTATTCTTTCTCTTCCATTAGCTATCAGACGGACATTTGAGTAGTACAATTTGTAAAGAAAGAAAAGAAGGACATAGTGACAGGAGGGTCGGTGGTAGTAGAAATAGCTCTCCAGACACCCATACCAAATGCCGTAGAGTGCCCTTCTTCTTTTTTACAGAGACGTTTAGAGTGGTCCTCACAGTGATCCTCATACAAAATGAGTGACTACTACCAGCAAGTCAATGAGCTCTCCTATCATCATCGTCGTCGTCAGGCTTCCTATTTCTCTTTCTCACTATCTCTTTTTCTCTCTTCCGTTTTCCCAGGCTGGTTCTCTTTTATATCGTATCAAGTTCTCGTCCTTTTTATAGCGATATAAAAGTGATCAGATTAAATGGACTTGTTATGAGCAGCAACAAAAGTATATTGCGTTGTCGGTTGTCTGAATGTCTACTACTGCCTATTCCTAATTTTAATTTCGCATTCATCAGGAGAGCGAACGATGATGATTTGTATCTCCTTGTCTCCTTTCTTCTATTGCCCATTTCATTTCCACAACACAATGCCTTTCAAAAAGTATTGACGTTTTTGACAATATATATTTAACAATAACTACGATTGCTACTTGTTATGAGGAAATAACAACTGTAATGAATAAAATAATGTTACAAAACATATTTATTTATATGACGGGCACTAAATTCCAATGTGAATGTTAAGTCGTTCTCTTGACAACGTTATATCAAACGATGTGAAAATTCAAGGTGAAGAAACTGAATATGTTGTTCTTTCTAACAAAAAAACTTCTTTTCTGGGACATTTTATTGATTTTTTACCAAACGCGTATTGTTAAAATGTTGGGACACCTGGGAGATACTAATACATAGCGTCATGTGGTTGTCAGTGGAACATGACAGGTCGTATACTGTATGGACCTGCAGTATTGGTGATGTACACTTGACTTATTTGCCAACACCTATAACGTCATAGCTAACAGCGTCAGCTAGTCGTACTTTAATCATGTTTGTCCGTATGTCTGCCAAGAATTTCTTACTAAAGTGATATGATTCTACTGGTTTTGACAAAATTTGAAGTACAGATTCCATACGTTACTAGTAGAAATTTTACTGACTCGAAGTTAAGTCTGCCGATTACCTTTTAGGGATACTGGTAATTTGCTACTCAAGATCAAAATTTAAGTGGAATCTGGAATGAGGGTAGTAGCGGCGATTAAACGTTATCTAGCTGCAGAAAACCAATGAATAAGTCAAGAATTGATGATTTTATATACAATTCTTTATCAGATACTTTATGCAGCGGTTAATAGCGGTTTATTTTATGAACATCAGAGAGCCAGTTCAGCCAAAATAACATCAAGAAACCTTCAGTCAGCCACACAATGAAATAGAGAATGAAGCGGTGATGTGTCCTGTGGTAAACATGATGATATAAAAAGGAGTCATCTTATGTTGCAATAATAAAAACAGTTGCTAGTTGCCTCGTCGTTTTGTTGCTCTCGTGTTTGTTTTGTATTGTTTATAATGTTACGCGACGAAATAACGACGAGTAAATAGAAAGACAATAAAGTTGCAGTGAAAATATAAAATAAAATAAAAGATACATGGAAAGATAATACAGAGATGGAAACAGGACAAGACTCAAGTGACACGTACTTTTCTCACGATAAACATTAAGAAACATGAACAAAGTGAGTAACAAAAATAAAGGCAACGTATTATTATTGGTTTGTTTTTATTTTCTCCTTTTGTTGCTTCAAAGTGATTCGATGTTTTGATAGAAACAACCGAAATATGACGGAATGAGAACATTTAGCTGAAACATAAACCTTTACTAACCTGGTCTCTGAAACGACAGGAAGTAAAGCTTGCGTCTTAATGATATCTAGAATTTCAAAAATATAAATGTTAAATATATAATTTGTAAATTCATAAGGACTGTTAGTAAATATGCGCTGGCTGTAAACATATTATTTCAATCTTAGCTGAAACAAATATCATATTGATTAAAATACTTTATCTGCTGATCTAAATGCCAAACATTTTCAATAAGAATATTTTAGAGAGTTGGAAATTAACAAGATCTATAGATTATAAAATCATGTCAATACATTAAGATAGTCATAGCAAAATCCAATAACTCTAAATCCCTCCATAAAAATACCAATAGGCCGGAGAAAGTAGAGTGCATGGTTAAGAAAAACATTCATAGTTGTTAAGAAGTACTTGTGTGTATTTTATTTCTGTATCTCTCGTGCCAAATACAGAGCAAAATTTGTTTTATCCACGATTTGTCCCTTTTGTTTTTGCTGGATTGATATGGACGACACGGAAGCATTGACCCTGTTGTCGCGACCGCGTACACGTCGTGAAATGATTTAAACTTTTACTTCATTTACTTAAAGTATTTCTTTAAACCGATGATTGTACAAATAATATAATATAGCCCTCAACTGTAAACTCAATGTATGTTTTGTACATTTGCTTCCTATAATAAGTATCGCGAAAATGAAAGCGTATCCCATCATCCCACACATTTTTATGTTTTCTTGTGTCTTCTCCAACGATGCCACTAGAATATGAGAGCACATTGAATGCCTCGCTTTAACCCGATATACTTTTAACATAATTGAGTCATCTGATAAGATTGTAACATCTAGCAGTACCAGCAAAGAATACAAATGTGGCACACATTTATTATAAAACTGGTGATAGCAGGGTTCATGGCCATCTTACACAGGAAACTGACATCGATACCCCTTCTTGTGTTCGTTTCATTTCCCTAGAACTTTCAGTTCATCTTCTGAAATCAGATTTTTTTTCTTTCTGGTAAACATACCCATAAGAAGGTCTTTATAATAAAAATTTCAAAAAATTGCAGTTTATTGGATTTATTTTTAAGTAATTGAAAAAGTTTTTGCTGTAAAAATGAGTATATATTTACCGGTTCTAAAATCCCATTTGTCATTAAAGGTGAGGCTTTACACACAGCTTATAATTTTTGACCATTTTATTTCTATGCATGCTTGCATTTAATTTCAAGTAAATTGTTGTAACTTTGGTAACACCGGTTTTCAGTAAATATTGGTACTTTTCTGAAAAAGAAGATCCAACCAGATGATAGAAGTTCACTCGCTCGTGTAATTCGATTTGACTTTGTAAAAAAGCACCAAGGTGATTGCTCCACTAACTTTGGTAAATGCACATTACACACGCAGCTCCAAAGCATTAAGAAAAAAAGAGTCTCTGAATAATATTCTGTTTATTATAGTAAGCCTACTACTTACAACGACTACCACCGCCTCTCAAGACGAATTTTTTTTTCTGCTTCTTTCCTCTCCATTAACTTCGAATCAAGCGTATCCACTAGAAATCGTTCAATAAAAATAAGTATAATGCATACAGTTATATTACAAAGAGAAGCAGCGAGAAGGGGGAAAAGTGAGGTTATTGTCTTTCCGTGTAAAAGAGGAATCTAGAAAGGAAATCTACCCCTTCCATTTAAAACACACATTTTTTCTTTCTTTTCATCCAATTTGCTCCTTTCTTTCTACCTTTACAAGTTAATAATAAGTGGTTAAAGTTTGATGAAAGTGGAGGAGGAGGGGAAGAAGAGGGAAAGACAAAGTGGACTTGGTTGAGACTGAAGTTTTCTTTCCTCAAAAAATAAAATATTTTTCATGGGCAAAACTTGGTTTTCATATAGGTACATGTCTGAGAGAAGGAAGGAAAACCTTAGCTTTCATATTTTGATACAAGTTTTTAAATCGAAGTCGAATACTTATTTATGTCTGCCTTTTTCTATTTCTGACTGACAGGTAGCTTCTCTGTTGTTACATTTTGTTAACATGCAAAGGGACCTAGCTGCTCATGCCTTCGCTAAAAATATAGTTACCAACTATTTAACACAAAAACTCTAAACTCCTCTTGTTCTTCTCTTCCATTTTCATCTGTAGAAGCATTATTGCCATAAATGTAAATATTTTATTTCATCTTATGTGGCACCTCATAATAGCCAATATTCTTAAAAGTTAAGTTGAAAGAAGGATTCCCGTGTGATTTTTACTTTATCTGTTTTTTATACGAGCGACTAAGAAAGAATGGGGAAGGAAAAGGTTTCCGAGTTTAAAAGAAAAAAGTAGCACTTTAACAAAACAACTCGAAATACATTGAATCGTACAGAGAGCGTGCAAGTTTTAAAGTATGTATCGCAGTATGTAAGCTCCTTTATCCCATAATATCCTAAAAATACATCTTGTACTTCATATCTAGCCGGATATAAATATAAAAAACATGCACACACTTACAATAACACACAATAACAATTGCTAAGGCGTTTTTTGAATATGTAACCGCACAGAGAGAAATGCCTCCACTACTGTTGGCATTCAACATTGATACTGAAATATTGCATTGACGGTTTTAACCATTATTAGTACATAAGTATATTTTATACCTTCATCACACATAGAAATACACTTTGAAAACACTTTTTTATATTTATGTAGCCACGCCACAACAATAATATATATTTATAGTCTTTCAATGGATTGTGTAGGGAGAAAAACGGAAGGAAAAAGCTAGCAACAACCAACGAAGGAGCATGACACCAAGTTTTATTTATGACTGTGGTGACTTTTATCTACAATCTTACTTTCTTCTTTGCTTGCTGCCTTTCCATTTTTTCTCCCTTCTTTTCACTACCACTATTCTTCTTCTTTTTCTCCTCTCGTCTTGTAACAGCCACTTTAACTTATCAGGTATGTAATATATGAACAGTTACAGTAATCTAACCCCAAGCTAGAAAAAAGTATAAAAATATGTAGGTACATCCATTATAGTTGGAATAAAAAGAGAACTGTCCAACTCTGTAAGGAAACCGTTACCTTCTATGTCCGGACTCTACTTTTTACAGTTGAGTAAAGAGGGAATTGAGAAATAGAGAGGGAAAGACTAGCACTTCACTCACAACACAAAAGAGGAAGTGCATAACTTTACTGGAGGTGCGTTTTACAACTAGAACAACTGGGGTGCATGTAAGAAAACCGTCGTGGTGGCGGTAGTAATGGCTGGTGTAACCACTTGGTTAGTGTAATTGTTGTCATATAAAATGTTACAAGTTTCTACGACGGGGAGCACTTAAGGGACACATGCGCTGCATAGCATTTTCATTCTGGCTTCCCTTCCAAAAGTACAATGATGTCATTTTAGTGGAGTCCAAGAGAAGTGTGTGCATTATATTCTTAAAATTCTCCTTGTCAACAAGCAATAAATAATAAACTACTACATATATACACTTACTTGTATTTATATACATTCATCTTATATTCTATACTACTACAAATCATTTCAACATTAGCCATTTTAGTAGTGGCCGACCCATTCCTCAAACAGAGACTATTATCTTTTTTTTTTAAAGTTTTTCGAAAAGGAGAATACATGGAATTAGCTGTGTAAAGTTGAAACTCTTGAAAGCAAGATGTTGGCCCATATTTTGTATTGTGTACATGTGCAGGCAGACAATCAAATCCTTTAAGAGTTAAAATGTCTGAGAAAGCTAGTTTTGCGGTTTACGCTGTTATAAAACACAAAAGCACATGATACAAGCATGGCACATGGCATATAATTATTGTAACAAGGGCTACTAAAATTTTAAAGCTTTTCGTCAAAGAAAGTCATTGGCCTCAATGAACCTCCCATGCAGTTAAATGAATGCATGAAGTATGTACTCCTTCATAATTATGTGCATAAGGTAGTATCAGCTAAGCTGCGTCTAGTGTTTTGGAAACTTTTGTATAGCACTGCCTCTTCACGGTTGGTAAAATAAATAAACACATTTAAAAGCCTTAATTTGCAAATATTTTATCAATTATATGAAACGAAACATTATGGGTTTAGTATGCGATAACTATATATAGTTTATTTGCAAATGCATAATTTGAACGTCCACAAACATTTGTAACGAATGACAAAGGATTTTGCTAGTTTTATGGTGAATAATGAATATTTTGTTCTTTAAATTAGAATCTCCACATCCGGTCAATACCTACCGTTTTTAACTAATTGATAGTCAGAAAACTTCACGTAATAAAAATAGTCGCTGCGGTTTGGACTGAACATAAATATTTAAACACATGCAGAAATAAACATACAATATTTCCTTTAGTTAACCTTATAGCATCCAAATAACTGCATTTTCATCATCATAATCACCTCAAATTGCTCAAATTTTCACAAAGCAACATGCACAGAAAAAGACAGAAAGAAAATATGACATTTACAATTATATGGAATGTAGAAATCTAAAGGAGCAACAACTTCCGCTTCACTTCATCCCTTTCTTTTTACTCGACTTTCTCCGCTGCCATTGCCATGAGAATGGGAACTGCTGAGAATCTATGAAATAGCGCTGCTAAATGCAAATTTGCTGAATTAGTAATGCGCCAGGAGAAACCATAAAGCTGTCACCAAGTATACAGAGTCTTTTCTAATGCGTCTACCAGCAGTACTGAGTACTGACTAACTTTTATGGAATAATAAATATAAATTTTACCGCAAGCATACTTAATAAATGAGTAATTTTAATTATAAGCGTAGCAAGGCATTTGTATGACTTAAAAAGAGAAATTATTTTAATGGCACAATATAGAAATGTTTAAATTATGACCTCTCAACGTAAAGTATTAAAACGACCGGGAATATTATCATGTTTTTTATTTGCTATCTATAGTTGTTTCACGATTTTATAATTTACAAGCAAAGGCACAAAGTACATAGAAGACTTCATTTCAAAACTTTTAAACTGAAGGATAGATAAACTGGTTTGGTATATTATGTTAATATAGCAACCATACAAAAAAGTATATAAATAAATTCAAGGCTAACGTTTCCTAGTGTAAAAAGTTTAGAAACAACTTAATGTGGAAATGAGGCTGGAAAATACCTACCGGCATCCTGATGTAAGCAGTTTCAAGCGCTAAACATTTAGTAGGAAATAAGTCAGTCTTCATCAACGCTTTTCCTCGACTTGGTTTACTATCTTTAAAAAGTTAATTCATTTCTAGACAAAAAAACTCATTCTCATCCAAAAAGAGAAAGGTCAATTGTGGGTGTAAGCAACAAAAATGAAGAAGTGAAGCTCTTGCTCTATCATGCACGTCTTGAAAGCATGCAAGCTAGATGAATCATTATTAATGCGATGTCAATGTACGCAAACTGATGGAGCCAATAGGTACCACCATCATAAATAATATATTGTTATTTATATTTAGAAATTTAGGTTATGGATGATGGCGGGGTATCAGTGTGGGTGATTCCATGGAATCAACAGCAGTGATCACATGTCACATAATGTGGAAAACAAGGGTTATATAAATCACTAACTAAGCATTGTCAATATTATCATGCAACTACATTTGACGTCAAGAATGTAGGTGGAAATTAGAAAACGTCGGGCTTTCTTTTGATCAATTTCGTGAGGTGTCGTGAATCGTGAAACACCTTGAACTGAGGTGACACAAATAGGCCTGCTCGTATTACTAAACACGTCAGGCATCCCTTAATCCAGTATCTACTAAAACTTCATAATAAAGTAAACATATTATGCATGTTGTGTATGTTTACTTTGTTTCCATTCTTAAAACAGAGTTATCGAGTTTCTTTTTAAAAATAAATCAGGTAAATCCTGATGGAAATAAGTGCCATTTACTGCTCCTTACCTCCCGGGGGTATAAATTAGGTAAAAAATAATCATTGTTCAATGTTCTTCTATTCATTGGCGTTTGACTGATGTGTAACTTGTTACAAATTGCAATTTAACACTGTTGACCACTGACACCCTGGGGGTGGACCAATTTTGTTTCTTACTATTGGCCAATGGAATATGTATACCAAATTTTATCAAAATCGGATGAAGCGTTCTCGAGATATCGCACGAACAGACGGACGGACAGACATGTTTCCCTTCCACCATGCATTCTCAGAAAGTACCATTATAATTGGCACTTAAAAAAATATGTAGGTTGTAGTTCTATAAGATTAATTTCCACCTGCCCTCTTTGTGAGTATCATGCGTAACTTGATTGGAGTACATCTGACACTTTTGGAATGAAAGTTTGAAAACAACGCCCACTTAAATTTACAAAAGCATAAAGTTTCATAAAGTTTTCAGAGCATCTGTTAAATTTAACAATTTCGTAAGATGTTGAAAACTACCTTTATTTTTCTAAAAAATTAACTTGTATAAAATTGAACGACACTCTTTAATCAAAAGGTATTCTCTCTTTACGTTCAGTGAAATCATTTAACATTTATATTATACGACGATCACTTTTTTCAGTGTTGGATAAATAAGATAATAATATTGCGTGCAGAAAAGTAAGTAGCATACAAAGCCGTGCACGTCCTTGGCGCACTTTGTCAACTTTTTAAATGTCATTCATCATGCTAGAAATCGAGCGTGTATGTTTGCTTCGTATTGGATTAACAAAATATGAAATGAAGGTTATACACTTTTTTTAAATTAGGGGTTTGTGTTCATTTGTATGTTTCGTTTCATAATACTTAAGTATACACTAAACTCTTTAACTCAACAACTTTTTAAAGCCATAATTTACTGCAATACCTCCGTAGATTGTGTATTGTATTCGCCTCTACAACTTTAACATCACTTTAAAAATTTGCGTCAAAAATAAAACATGCTTGTACTGCGCAGTATGTGAGGAACTTGAATTCAAAAATTGAGATAACTGCCAGCTAATTTAAAATAAGTTTACTTTAAATACCTTTAAAAAGCATTTGGATATTCTTTTTTTGTCTTCAAAATTTTGTTCTAGTCAAAAAAAATATTCTTGGCATTTATTAATGAAAAATAAACGAGCAAACATTAGTTTTTTTACAAATAAGTATTCATCTTTATACAATTATCATAATAAAGACTAACCCCAACGCCATCGTTACTGCATACCAAACGACAACTCCAATGAGTTGCAACACTTACTTTCAATAAAGTATTTATATGTGAATGTGTACATGCCGCATGTCATTCCAGGGAAATCAACCACGTTTTCATAGTTTTTCCTTTCCTTCTTCTCTTGCCTTTGCTTAAAGAAATCTATGTACACAAAAAGTGGCATGTGGCTGGTGGCATGTTAGTACACACGAGTAAAATGCGGAAACTCTCTCTTCCATGAAAATACCATAAAGTACATAATAATATTCTAGGTAGTCTAAATACACGGTGCATATACACATTGTGCAAGCCTCTCTTTATACTTTCATGATAGTGTGTTGTATAATGTACCTATGAATGCATCACCAAACACTGAAGCATGTCTTCTAGAAACAGGGTTTTACACCGGGGCACAAGTCACACAAGCAACCAAGTTATTATACGGCAGTAGCAGCAGGAGTAATAGTAAAAGTAGGCACACAGGCAACCTTTCTCTTCTTTTTGTGTGCATGAGCAAGTTTAGCAGGTAGACAATGCGGAAAAAGTGAAAGACAAGGACTCATTTGGCGTATTTTAGCGGCGTGCAGTACTCTATGTCTCTCTCCTCCTCACTTTCTCCCTCTCTTCGTTTATATTAACTTTATAGCACAGCAAAGTTTTATTATAAAATGATACATGAATATACTACTACATCTACCATACCATGTCATATATTTCTACCTAATATATCGTTTTTCCTGGTTGACTAACCAACAAAACTGACTTTTATTCCGCACTCATTCACTCCTTTTCTGCACGTTCTGTTCCTGTTTATAGCAAACCAAGCAACATTATTTTTCTTCATATTATATATTTTCATATTCAATATTACTCGGAGGTACTTTCTTTTGGAGTATTTTAAATATATTTAAAATGTGATGTAGTATATTGGTATCCATGATGTATGTAAATATAAAATGTAAAGGGCACTTGCCGAAACAGAATTCGCCAATATCAACGTTGCCATCATTGCATTTCTTTGGATAGTATGTAGAATTGTTATATATATTTTTTTTCTATTTACTGCTGAATGGTGGTGTATGTATGTTAATTCTGATACTAGTACTGTTGGTGGTGGTGGTGTTGTTGTTGTTGTTGTTGTTAAAGCAAGTTGAATATGGTATGGAAAGAGTGAAAGCAATATTTCAAGCATGGCACATGCACAAAACCATTCACAAACACCATGCTCCCTATTTAATAGTTGTGTTTTCTGTTATTGTAGTAGTATTATGGTGGCATGCCTACCTGCCAGCACCTTATGCCCACAACACGAAACAGGGTGAAATGAAAAGTGGGAAAGCAGGGAGAAAATCAATAGAGAAAAAAGATACAATGTTATATTCAAGTTTTTTCATGTTTTTACTCTTTCTTTCTCCACGTTCTCATTTCTTCACGTGAGTCTTTTCTATGAAATGAATATTGTATGTCATGTTTTCTTTTTTAAAGCTCATGCATATGCTTCTATGTGAAAGAAAACAAACGTTTCTAACGCATTTAAGCGCAATTGTTATTTAACTGTTTACATTCTTTGTTCTCGCAAATGGCCGGCTAGAGTTCATAGCTTGTTTCAATTAGAAAACAAAGTTATGTCGTGGTCATGACATAAATGTGTTTTTAGAACTTTGTATCTATATCACACGGACTTTTTTTGATTGTTTGACAATGCACGAAATTGCCGGTGAAAATTCTAATATTGTTCTTTTAATGATTTTCACATTACAGAAAGACAGATAATCGGTATGACCAGTGCATTCTTGCTCAAGAACAGTTGCATCCTGTGTGTGCCCAACGGGGTGACCTAGGTGCTAATCTTCCATCATGCAACTCCTTAGCAGACAGTTGCCGTACTCAGCATGATTGCAGGTGAGCGATAAAACTGATGTACTTACATTAAAGCTTGATTTGAAGCAAAAGACGGTTTACATAAATGAACTATTAACTATGATATTTGTATGAAATGAAAATCGACTAAACTACTTCTGCATTATTACCATTACCATATGCCAATGACTTTTGTTCAGCGTTCTTTAATTTCATTATTCCAATTTTATTGATTGATGTGAGATAAAAACATATTATGCTTTCATTGTTGTCGAAGAAGGAAAACCGCACATGTTATTTATAATGTTTTGACGGACTCTAAAGTATGCTGCTCCTGAACTATTTTGAGCTATTTCCTAAAATGTGATTTGAAAATAGGGTCAGACTGCAAGAGTACGAACAAGCCTGTGCGGTGGACAGTGTGACTAGAAAGTGTGCAGGACCAGCTGCAGAATGTCGAAACGCAATGATTCATATTCTGGGAACGAAGCTGAGGTTCTTTTGTGGTTGTAATGGGACTGATGTCATTCAATTATACGATTGCCTTGATTGGCAGCGAATCCTATGGGTTAATCCATGTGTGGGTAAGGACAGAATTCTTTTCGTTTTAACAAATATAGCATATTGTACTACTGACCAAGTTTAGAGCAAAAAATCCAATTAGTAATAGTTTGATAATGATATTGAGTACGATCAGAGCCTTCCCAGATCTGTTGATTTGACATACGTGTTTTTGTGCCTTTTTTCATTGAAATTAAACTTTCCATAATAAAGTGGAATCACACTTGGATTACCATCGGTCAAAATCGTCGCTACATCAGGCGTCGGTGCCCCGGTCAACTACAACTCTAAGTCAGACCCCGACGGAGACTGAGTATCCCAATGAAAGTGTGCCTGGAAATGATGTGCTGAGCACACCACTAGGCATTCCTCATCATCCGCCGCCACCACCGCATAGAACTGACACTCCTGCCTCAGCATACACCACAACTCACTCATCTACCGTGACAACTCGAATACGTCATACCCGGCCCCATCCTGACGAGAATGGACATCGAAATCACAATAGTAACAACAATAACAATAATAACAACAACAATCCATACTCTCACGGAAACGGTAGAAATGGTGGTCATCACCGTATTGTTACTGATGAGAGTGTACCACTACAACCAAGAGTGGGCCCTTCACATGAATCGAGCACGAGTGTTACCACAATTGGAAGCAGAGAAATCACTACTTCCGAAGAACTTACAACGATCACTACTACCACAGGCAGAACAGAACCTGCCACTACAACGCAACCACCAAGTATATTTAATATTTGAAAATTTTAAAGCGATTGAAAAGTTTGAAAAAGAAAAAGCGTCATCGTTTAATTTTACTTTTTGCAGAATATTGTCTCGTGGGGCGGCCACAGCAATCTGATCAAAAGATTCGGGAGGGTACATCAAAGCGGGTAATTTTTGTTATAGTTCATTACTTATTTACGCCACATCATCTCATAAAAGTAAAGGCACTTCCATCATATGCTTTGTAATCAAAAAGTATTTACAAAAACGTTGCTTACCTAGTTACATATTTCAATATTATATACCGAAGACCCTACTAAAAAGGGCACCAACATTATCTGCTAGTTTTCCAGATTTATTTCTATACTAGTGTCGTGATTATGGTTGTCATGACAACCCATATCATAATGTATTGTACGCATTATACTTTTTTGTAGTGAAGGCAGCTATAGAAATGTTTGAGTGCCAAAGGGAGGTAGGCCAGTGCTTATTTCTTTGCCAACTAAAGTTTCACAAAATTTCTAAAAACATAACTCATACTTCCTGGCGACCAAGCAATAGTCACAGGACATGTCTACTACCACGGTATTTACAACACCCAAGTAAGTGCAAATAGTGGAATCTGTCAAATTAATGACTCATTTTGCCTAACTTGCTGAGGGAATCTTTAATATAATTTAAATATAAAATTGGCATAAAACTTATCTTGATAAACTGTCTACGCAGACATTTCCCTGAAGTAAAGTAGCTCTTATCATCATCAAAAAAGACATGGTGCCATTTTTAGGTGCACAACACACACGCTTCACAATATTCATAAATACGCATAATATCATTTAGAAGTTTCATTTACAGCTCCAACACATATACCATTTTACAGTCTTGTATGCATGATTAACAATGATAAAGTAGGTAAAAACCGAAATACCTAAGAAAAAATACTGCAAACTGCTTCGTCCAAATCTATTATCTAGTTAGTAGTACAGTTGAAAAGGGAGACTAGATGGTGAATGGTGGTGTTAAGTAGGAGTAGCGAATGCTTGCATAAATTCTCTCAAAAGAGATCACATCATATTAGATAACTACCACTACTGCACTACGTTTACTTCATGGTGGCTATGGTTGCTGTCGTGAATGTTTTTCAGAAGAGAAAAGACGAGGAAGAAGCAGTGAACATTGGTTGCGTTGGTTCAGGTTATAAATTTTCACGATCAGTATAATAGCTAGGCAATTTGTTTACTTGGACTTGGCCCAGATTCAGGGAACTTTGTAAACATTTGAAATACGACTTGCTAGTTGCTATATAATAATAACTGAGCACTTATTTAATACCCTAGCTCTCAGGTATGCATATATATTTCCCACAAAAATCTAACAAGCACAACTGAAATGCTCGGTACAGACGTGTAAAAAAGGTGGGAAGGAGCGGTGTGTGATGCGTGGCATGCTTTTCTTTCCTTGTTTTCTGGTTTCCCTATTACTTTTTGTGTGAAAACGATACGAAGATGTTAGATAGATATCGTAAAAATTATGTTGCTTAAACATATTATACAAAGATGCATAGGAACATTTTATAGAGCATCTTTCGTTTTGATATAAATTATTGACTGGTTCTTGTATAAAAACTACCTGTTCACAAAATTTATGCCAGGATAGAAATATTTAAAGCACTTTGATAGGTATGTGGACGGAATCATTTATTTGTCTACTTATAGCAGATAACCCTTATGATTCTAGGACTCTACTTCCAAACATTTTTCTTCCAAGTACATTTACATCAAAGATTGTACTTCCAATGTACTTAAGCTTCCAATGCTTTTTACTTCAAATGTACTCAACTTCAAATGAATTTTACTTCCAATGAATTCTTGTTCCAGTTTTTTCTACTTCAAATGTATTTAACTCCAAAGACGCTTTACTTCAAATCTTCCTTACCTCCAATGCCTTTTACTTCAA
>JAQFYG010000309.1:0-35158 GCA_034694325.1 Entomobrya corticalis | reverse complement strand
CCATGTCTATGTTAATAAACCCGTTAAGGGAAGAAAAATCACAAAACTCAGGGAACAGTGAGTCTTTTTTCAGGGAACGAAAATATTTTCCCTATTAACACTGCACTTAAAATACAATATGTAATACAAGAGGGAAATATCTGTAGTATATATCCTACATCGAATTAGCTTTTGCCTATTTCTCCCAAGGAAACTTTCTTGAATTGCGGCAATCACGTTCCCACTGTCTCATTACTTGATCTAGTTTAGTCTGTTCTCGCTGTATCTCTAGTGGAGTTCTGGGTAGTCGAATGTCTTCGTACAAAATTTCAATGTCATCGTCCTTGCCACCCTCACGGACGGGTGAATGTTTCAACTCCACGTTATTATCGTCGTTTTCTTCCTTGGCTGGAACTTTTCGAGGCTTTTCCTCCGAAGAAACGGCATTATCATTGTCATCATCGCCGTCATCTCCGACTGTGTCTTCAATTTTCCTCTTATAAGCCAGAGCAGATTCGACCTTTTTATCGTTCATATTCATACTCTATGGAAATCAAAAAAGTGTCAACGTAAAAACCATAGATGGTTGACAGCCTTCTTTTTACTTAAATTATTTGCTTATAAACTTACCGATGAGGGAGTATTCTCCATTTCAACATCAGCAACAGGAGATGCGTCAGTACTCTTATCTTTAATTCCCGACATATCGATGAACTCTTGGATGCTCCAGTAACTGCAACCGAAAATGAAAAAATAAAGAATTATATGAAATAAAATGATCAATTATGAAACCTTATTGACACTCATCAATCAAATGGCAAATTTGCAACTTAAAATAGTTCATTTTTAGTTTTTGCAGACAATATACCATAAATAGTAGACTTGAAAGCGTTAGCTTCTGACTATCAACAGAGTTAGATTTGAACTGTGCGTGATATTTATTCGAGTACTAAAACAGCATGAGGAACAGTATATGGGTTCTTAAAACAAAAACATTACACATATCCCAATTCCCAATGGTGTGAATACATTCATTGAAAATGGGCTCAAGCTCATTCATAAAACACATATAATATTATACCGTACATGGCAAACGTGGTTCGGAACCCAAATAATGGGCCATGTCGGCTTATGTAAAGGAATAAAGTGTGTAACAACCCCTGCAAAGGCCCCAACGTCTTGAGGTTGTAAAATGAAGAAAACATAACTGTTTCTCGCAACTATATACTATATACTAACTTGGCATTGTGTAAGTAATGAACTTCATGCTTACAAAGATGTGAAGGAAACAAAAATTGAGCTGTATGCCAGGTTAAAAGCGATTACGAATATTCATTCATAAAAAATAGAATATGGATATATTAGCAAGAGGTACATAAACGAGCAAAACTTGAAAAGTACAAAGCATTGACTTGCTATATGTCAAAACGTCTAGGCAGCAGCATTTCTCTAAAAAAAGTCCAGCATTTGCAGGATCTTCTATTTATTGTAATGTTTTCAGCAACGAACAATTTTTGAGAACTGTGACCGAGGAAATTGTATTTCAATAGATAAGAAGATTAATATAGTAAATCGGTACAAAATAAGAAATGTTAAGACATGAAATTATTGAAGTCATACTGCGCCACTATGCATTACTGCAATGATTTTATTATCCGCCAAGTCTAGTCAGTATACATTATCATATCGTTGGTTTCAAGCTGAAGAAAAAGGTTCTTTTAAGAAATCTTACTAAATACGCAATTATAATGAAAGCAAAGGAAAATCAGTGTAATTCGAGATCCGTTTATGGCTTGGGTATGATATATGTGGATTGTGATGCAGTGATATGTCTGCCTTTACTTAGTTTTCCACTGAATGTAATGTCGCATTATCTGTTAGCAAAACAATAGTAAACTTATTTTTCGCCAAGAAAGATCATAACATCCAAAATTTTCATTGACTTAATACATATGTATTATCATTATCGATAAAATGCCGCCAAGCCGAGCTTAACTATTTGCTAGTGACATTGACATTACAAACGAAGCTATACCGGCCTACGTATGTAGCTTTATTACACCATACATGCTATATTAAATAAACTTCTAATCGACATGATGCACGTATTTTAGTAAAATATTAATTCTTAATAATAATATGCCCACATTTAGACAAAACGTAGTGTTTTACAAACATGTTAGTCGATTGGCTCCATTATTTGCCCGTTGCCTATTTGAGATCCTTGCTTTATAAATCTGCATTTTGATAGCAACCAATGTTAGCTGCAGTGCAACGTATGAGCTGCTGCAATTTTGCACAAGATTCTGTACTGATATATCGTTGGGATGACTGAATGACACCCTCCATACCCCTCTGTGAAAATTCAAATGTTAAAATACGAAAGGAAAGATATGATCAGATTGACTATGATGAAAACTGATATTGACTATGTCCATATGTCCTTCTTCATCTCATCATTTTCCAACCTTTAACGCTTGCGTTCTAATTCTGTAACTTCATCGTGTCACAAAGAAACAAAGGTCAAAGGTGAAAACATGGGTACGCTGTGGAGGCGATAAACGTAGGCATCTTTAGCATTTTGTGTTTCTTGTCAGACATTGCCGAGAAAAAAAAATAATAGAATAGAATCGTCATCAAAAAGAAATATTTTTACGTGTCGTTTGTTTGATGGCTTATTTTTCTGTTTGTTTTTTACATTCATTTTTATGGATCTGCGTATCCGGGAATTCCTGGAACAATAGAAGCAAACATTCGAGAAGGTGGAGCTAATTGTCGCCTCTTTTACCATACTGCGTACAATAGAGTTTCATACGTTATTGTATGTCTACATACGATACAACTACATCGTCTATGTAAATATTTCACTGTATTTTATTGAAAAAGTTATTTAATCGTTAATATTCAGACTTCACATATTATTGTGCATTTAATTAAAGTCAAAACATCAAAATTTTCGTTGCCTGTGAATTTCTGAGAGGAGCCTGTTATTCCAGTTCTTTACGCTCCATTATCGTAGCGCTAAATATTATCAGTGGCTGTTTGTTGTTAGATCATATTTGTAACAAAGTACTCTTCTCGATTTGATTACTGTGCTTCAACACAAGATGGATCCATTAAGGTCCACTTTTAAGGTCAACACAGCACAGGTGCCTGTCATTTCTTCAGGAAAATCACCATACGTTCTTGAATTGCATGAATCTGGCAAAGTGGAAATATTGGAACCTCATATGCCAAAGGATGTGCATGTTATCAAGGTGGATACTCTAACATTAACTGCACAACAAGACCTATGTCAGTTGTTCCGGTTGCCGAATGATGAAATTATGAGTGTTTCCGCTTCAATACCGGAAATTCCCATGAAGGCCGGAGACGTAGCTGAAAAAGTTGAAGAATGTGCTACAGGACCAATAGTACTGGTAAATCACACAGATCGCGATCCTTTAATTGGAACGACCTCTACAAATGCTGTTGCCAAGTTAAAAATAACTACGATCAAAAAGGGTTTGAACCGAAAACAACCACCAATTGAGATTATTTCCAAGATATATAGTGCTGTGCAAAAAACTGATAAGGTAACGACCACAAAAGTTGTACAGAATCCTAATTCACCATTACCGAACCAGGAAGTAGATAAAACAGAGAAGATGGATGTGGACGTAGATAGGAAAACTGTTAAACCTGAGAAAGTTGACAAAGGAATTAATGAAAAATCTAAGTTGATCCCTTTAAACAAAAATGACTGCCCCTTATCTGTTCCCATGATTCCATTGGAAGAAGACGACGACGATGACGATCCTGATGTAGAACATCCAGATTGGGATCTGGATGAGGATGATGAACTTTATCAAGCATATTTAACCAAACCAGACAATAGTAAGTTTCTTATTTCATAATAATCTGTGTCATCTATTGTCTATTTATCTATGTGTGCACACTGACACGAATGCAGACCTTTAATTTTTACTAGTGATTCCGCTCAAATTTACATATACTTTATGCATATTTGTTTTTAACAGAAACCTCAATATGCATTCTTTGTTACGAATGGTTTGATGACATACCAGAGCTGGATAAACATTTGAGGTCAATTCATGAAAATAGCATGATACTATATGGCTGTAAATACTGCGGTATGCGGTTTTGGGCTTCATTTCTTCGACAAAGACACGAGAAGCTTCACAAACAACTCATTGTAAGGTAAGTAATAAAAATAATCCATTTTTATACAAGAGTGTACTTATGCCTCTTCATGTACATCTTCCTGAACAGAAATCATAATATGAGCATTAAAGAAATAATGATCTGATGAACTTCGCGACTGATAAATAGTCTTAATTCGTTATCACTTTAAGCATTAGCAAGGATATATCATTGATATTAAGTAAGTCAACCAATTTCTAGTAAACTATTATTGCATGCAAACGAGAAAGTTTAATGGATTTGCTATGAGTCATCATGTGTTAGTATGCATTTGCAAAATTTATTGCAATTAAGATGAAATGGGTCGGGATAAAATTGACGGAACAGAGCAGCAATTACGTATATAGTTTGCTTCTCAAATATCAAGAATCAAGAAAATTCATCCCTCGTGTATCATTGATACTTCCTGTATAGTGTCAAGTGTGGGATGCAAAGAAAAAGAAAACTAATCGACATCTACCATCTACTAGGCCATTGCAATAAGCTCGACCATAATTTTGTTTTATTTGTTTATTTCTGCATCAATGTGTAAGTTTTAACATCATGTTATTCAACTGGAAGATTGCTACAACACATAATCCTCTGTATATTAAGTGAGAAAGCGATCATTTTATGATTGCAATTGCAATTTAAAATTCCACATTAAATGGATAATGTGGATGATCATTGACCCATTCAAGAGCACATGCACGACCGCCACAATCCATTGAATTGATGTAGTCCATGTCTGATTTGTTCAACTCAAAATCAAAAATGCTCATGTTTTCCACAAGTCGGTTCTTGTTAACTGTTTTTGGAATGACAATTACTCCGCGTTGTATCTGATTAAAGCAAAAGAAAGTGCAGGTTATTCCTGAATGCTTATATATTAGTTATACTTACGTTTCCATTTCCATTCGTGTTAGAATTACCTGCCATCTTAAAATAATCTGCGCAGGACTTTTCCCCAATTTTTTCCCTAGTTCAACCAGCTTAGGATCGTCCAACAATTTTGGATCAGTTGGTTTGGCCCATGGTCGGTCCGGGGATCCCAATGGACTGTACGCAGTCACAGTTATCCCTTTGCTCTTGCAAAATTCGATGAGCCGGCTTTGGTTCAAATAGGGATGACATTCAACCTTAAGATTACAAAATTCATACTTTCAGTTTGGCAGCGATTGCCTGTCGTGGAAACAATCATTCAGTAAAGTTATTTACAAACCTGGAGAATTGCAGGTTTGATGGTACAAACTGCAAGAATTCGCTCAATTTGTTTGCTGCTAAAATTAGATAGGCCAATGGATTTGACCAAACCTTGCTTAACGCATTCTTCCATGCCCTTCCATGAATCGACGTAATCAACATCACTAAAGATAAATTTGCCATCGGCGTCCTTTGGGAACAGGTCGCCATCTTCCTTGTATCCCATGGGCCAGTGAATTAGGTAGAGGTCAAGGTAGTCCACTCGCAAATCTGCAAGCGTCTTTTTCACGCACACGGGAACCAAGTCGGCCCGATGATATGTGTTCCATAGCTAATAAAGTGAAAGTTACGCAGATTATAATTCAATTACGCTTTGTTTTTACCAATTTGTGTCAATTAACAAGTAATTATCACGTTATAAATCGAATTTTCTCTTGACCTTGCTGGTGATGAAAAGATCTTCTCGTTTTACAACTCCTTCGCTAAGTTTTGCTTGAATAGCATCTCCTACTTCGTGCTCGTTTTGGTATACGAGAGCTCCATCAATGTGGCGATAGCCGACATCAATAGCATCTTTGACGGCTTGTGTTACTTCACCAGGCTTAGACTATTAAATAAGTAAAGAAATACGACAATGATGAATAATATTTTATAGTTTTTTCTCAAAAAGGCCTTGACTGGGCAAAAATGATATTCACCCAGTTCACAGTAGGACAGTGGGTATGTTCCCATACTAAGCAATATCTTGAAACTTGCCATAGTATCATCATTAATTTTACTTATTCCAGGAAAGCAAATACTAAATCTAGCGATAGGATAATTCCTGCGCTTTAACCCAGTCTAGTTATTTGTTGGTGGTAATAAAAATGATCTCATTCAGAATTTTATTGCATTCATAAAAGCAATGTCGGAATTTCATAGCAGTTAGTCCTGTAGCTTCCCATGTGGCGGAATTATATTATATTTTAAACAACTATCAAAATAGTAGTGAATATGATACGCATATTTTATGCTCCATGAAATAAGCATATAAAGAGTTTTTCTCTAGAAGTTAGATAATCTGAACTCTTGCTAGACATAAAAAAAGTATAGTAGAGATAAGGCCAACTTAAAAGAAAATATTGTTCCTTTTTTATCGGCCATGAAAGTTACACTAGGTTAGTGTGATTACAGATAAATGATAGTCTACGAGTAGCAAAAAATACGAATGAAAATGCATGTTGATGAGTTGTTTTGCAGAGGAACCTGTCGCAGTCGTATAAGTGCTTATAATGAACATGCTGCTAGCAGACTTTGAACTAAATAGTTCTAAATCTAACTGTTAATTAATGCAAAGTAACTTATACCTTCCATGTTCCAAGCCCAAAAACTGGCATGGTCTTCCCATCATTTAAGGTTGTCCTAGGGATTGTTGCAGCCATAATTTTCAAACTGTATTTTCTTCCGTCAATGTCAAGGTTAAGAATGTTTAGTCTTCACCAGGTAAAATGCATACAAACTGCAACAAAAGACAATAAGGTAATATATTATTTTAGTAACACACACAACACCGCATGCTTTACTGTCGAATTTTAGAAAGACGAATAGCTTAAACTTAAGTTTTACTTTTAAATGAAATATATTTCACCTGTCAACGGAGCCGGAGATCTGGAGCAACTGACTAGACCATGTGCAAGATGAGAAAATGTACTATATAGAGATTCAAGAGAGAAGAATTTCAATAATCGAACATGTATGAAATCGGTGGTCATATCGTAGTTCTCTGTACTCATAAATAAGTCAAGTGGGTCTAAGTTTCATATAAAAAACAATTCCTATAACATTGAAGATGCATTATATGGACAGAGTCATAAGCTCAAGTGGAAAGCTGCTGCTAATTTGTTAAATAAACAGACGCATCATCATGCATGAATGAACCCATGGACCTGTTGAAGTTGAAGTAACGTGCATGTGTAATGATCGTTGTTGGTTTCAATGCTTGCAGATACTCAACAAAATATAAAACTAAGAGTCCATAAAACTCATGAAGATTGGACCTAGCTATACGATACAGATTTAGATGGTATAAACCATTTTATTCCACTTCTGTATAGTATTAGTAACAAGATTGGCTGTACACTGTACTAACTAGGTATTTTTATCAATAAGTATATATGTATTATATATGTATCTTATGACAATTATCAGTATGTGGGCGGACACTGTGGACAGTTGATAGTCTTAAAAACGAATCTGACGTTAATAAGCTCTTCTGGCTGTAAATCTTTTCAAGATAGTACGATGATGTTTTTAGCTCGTCAATCAGTCGTCAGAAAGTCAGAGAGAATGTTCGAGCAAATCATGCTTGGACTTACGGTAAACAGCCGCACCGCGCCGCGATAGAAGATCATAATGTGCATTATGTGTGTGCGTAGCTGTCATAAACTGTCTCATCTCCTATTCGCACAAAAGATTTAGCCAAATTATAGGTAGATGTTTAATTTGAGATGCCATTGCATTGTGTATAGTATATGATAGAACTTTATTCACGTGTTTATAGACGACAGTCATTCATTACATTATATTACATTTTAATGCCCGGGCCATTATGCTTTTAAAGTTCCGACGCGACGTAACCAATAGGTAATGTAATTGAAAAACTACGTGTGACAATTTCCAATCAATTCCAGCAATTATTAGGATGATCCATTCCTCTTGTAGGTTGTAGTAGTTGTAGAACTCGTAACAAGACAATGACATCCATATCAATTTTGTAATATATAATATTCACTTTGACCAATTCTTCATGGTATAAGGTGACCTAGATTTTAGTAAAATTTCCTAAAATACTTTTGCGGAAATTGATATGAGTATGACACCTGTCACTCACACTAACCAAATATTGTACTCTTTGGTTAATAACGAAATAACCACTTTCCTTCTACGAAATTGGAAGTTAGAATGGAATCTGAAATACGCAGAAAGCTACTCATGGTTCATGTGTCATGCTATATGTCATATGCAATATTTTAACGAATTGTTCGTTACATCATTTACAAAGAACTGATTTAAGAAGTAATGGATCAAAACACTACATGTAGCTGATAACAAAATAAACAAATATTATCGCATCTTCTTTCTTTATTGATTATTTTAAAATAAATGAGACAATGTTTTGAGAAAATGTATTTATGTTCATACCCATGCAGATTGTGTTACATTGACAATCTCATGTATGATTTGAGTCAGCGATTTATTACATAAATTCCATACAATGATAGCTTTATTTCTTGCAAAGATGATTGTCAAAAGCAATTTTTCTATCTTATGTATTTCTTTTACTTTTGCCGCTGTAAACATTGTTTCAAGGTACGTATAATGTGTAACATAATTATTGCCTTTGTCTTTTTTTAGTGAGACGGCCAAAAACTAAAGAGCAATCTACAAACACTTTTTGCCAGATGCTGAATTTTGCAATTGATGACTAAGGAGCCATTCTTTCACGCAATCTTTTTGTTTACATTATGAAAAGAAAAGAGGGACTTCTGTCATCAAGCAGCATTAAATTTGTAGTTATAAGTCTATAAGATTGAGAGAAAATGTAAACCAACCTTTTTGTAAGAATCATATATATATTACAAAAACATTACTAGGTATATAGAGTAATTTCATTCACAAATTTATCTCACTCCACTCTCTGTTAAAACCTTGTCATAATTTTTATATTTTGTTATTTTTTCCAGTGTAAAAACAAACTTTTTTCTGAATCAAAAGGGTATCCCTAGGTTTTCCAAGACAAGTAGGTACATAATTACTTGTCACAAGACAAAATGGTACATAAGTGCAGACAGTTTTACATCTTTTTGCATGAATCGTTTGCATAGTACATTCTCGTGAGAAAGTAGATTAAAATGCTTGCATATATTCACTTGTTTTTTTTCGTGTCACCAATTTGCTATACATCAACATGTCTGATCTGATGTTGTGAAGCCTGCCTTTTGTTTAGAGCCAAACTACTACACTACTAACTCACTGGCTGTGTGCATTATGATGCGATGCAAGACCGTTCTTTAGAAGAACGCAATAAATAAAGAAGATTCATCGCCATTTCTTGTCAATTCACTTCTTGTCTTTATCAAACAAGTACCGTTGTTAGAGCGCAGTAGATAAATCATATCTTTAAGAATCTTGATTAAAGGTACATATTTGTCAACACTGTCATTTTTCTTTTTAATACAAGCTTAAGAATTGCGTAGTAGTAAACAGTTCCAAACTGACGTTTAATAGTTGCGTATTGAAACTACTTTTAGAAAATAAACAAAGTATGTTGGAATTTTAAACAATGTCACGAGTGCCATTTAGCGTCCTCATTGATCTAAATTAAAATATTTTTTCGACATTACAATTGTCATTGTTTCTGTTTTTCCAAATACAAAATTAGTTCTAGGTTAAATTTGAATGTCATTGGGAATTAGAGCCAGTGACTGAATTTGTTGAAATAAATAGATTAATTGAACATTTGTGTATCTGAAAAACATAAAATAAACAAAACATTTAAGAATTAGACCAGCAACAAGTTTAAGTGTTTGTCCATATGTTTATTTCCCATTCCGTCAAAATGTGTTACCGACGAAGTATATCTTGGTGCTTATCTTCGAAGAGATGCAATAGTCGATACTTTGCAAAGACTTTTGTGCTACGGAAACATTATTCCTGATATTTAGTGTACTGGGCTTGGATCGATAAAAGGTAATTTACGCGATAAGATTTGTACATAGGAGATTGGTATTCTCAGGAGGAAGGAGCGCAATTAGTTAAAGACAAGGTAATCACTTTCTTTCTCTCTTTCCGATTCCTCATATTACATTTTCGGTTTTAAAAGTCATAAACAATAAAAGCATTTAGAAATTGAATTTGCTGTGCTGTTTGCTCAAGCCACTCTCAATCTCGTGATTTGATGTCATAGCCTCTAAAATCCAATACGAAACTGCATATAGATGGACTTTAACAACAGTAATAGATTCATGTGCGTAGTTGCGTATCAAATGCAGCATTTAATATGAATATGGCTTCGCTGCGCTGGTGACTGAAGTCGTTATAAGAATTTCTTGTTTAAACACCATCATCACTGTTTACTAACCATTTAGATAATGTTTGAATTCCTATGCACTTACTTTTCTTTCTGTTCTGCATTTTTAACTTCTCACCTTTCTTGAAAGAGTTGTTACTGTTTAATACGTAACTTGTAGTAAAATGTTATTTAATACTGTTTGTACGTACTCATTTTTCAATGTCAATAAAATAGATATATATAGAACAGATAGAAAATGCACACCTACTATGTTATGTATACATGCCATCTTTATATGCGTTATTATGACAGACTTTAAGTAGGTGGTGAGCATGCGGTTTTGAATAGTAAATATCTGATTTTCTGAATGAAACAAAAACGTAAATTACAGACAGACGGCTGGAGGAATGGATGAACTTGAAACAAGTCATCTTTTAAAAGTGACATCAGACATCATAGTTTAAAGAAATACAGCTTGCAGCTTCAGTCAAAGGTCAATGTAATCATCTATAAGTATATACTATTGTATGCTGCAAGAGCATAAATCTATTGTGATGAAATTCCTTCAATAGGATATATGCTTGTTAAAACGAGTTGTGTTGTCAAATAGTCATCTTCATTTACTACTTGCATCATTCATTGCCTAACGCAAATTGCATAGTATGTAAAATGTACAATCCTCAATTGCCTTCTTCATCCTTGGATTAAACCAAGTAAAATACCACATAATTTCATGATGCATTTTGTACGTATAATCAATATTATGCCTCTTCTTAAAAATGGTTGCACTATTTTTCACGACACCACGTTGACTATCCAGCCGGCTTTGATCAAAGTGGAGTAATGTGTACATATTTACCATTTAAGTTGACCGAAATCCCATTTCAAGATAACTCATAAATTGTTTATCTTTCACATATATATTACATTACGTAGGTATGTATGCATAGAATGCCCATCAATGACTAAAGCAAACCCAAACAGAATTATCTGTTTTTTAATTCATCGTGTTCATTTACTGTTTACGAAAATAAGAGATTTTGAATCAAGTTGCCCTTGTTCTGTTCCTAGCTGTCAGACGGTCATTATATGAGAGACCCATCCAACCGTCTCACCTGTCCGTCCGTCTGTGCTCGTTCTTTCTCAGAGAGACAGGCCGTGGTCGTACTCACATCATATATTTACAATGCATACATTTATGATGATCAATTTGATCATGATCTCAATTACAATAAGGTATCAGGCGAAAGGTGAAAGGAATATTAATCCCTAGTACTGGAAATCATACGTAAATTTTTAAAAACTGAATGAAAGTACTGCAACATTTGATGAAGATTTAAGCTTGATCGTCTAAAAAGGATGGCATTGCATCACATCATCATCCTCTAGGTATCTTATACAATGTATAAGTACTAATAATAATCGTCACAGTGACGAAGATCCATTAACTCATTCAATTACCTTTTAGTCTACGACGTAGTTCTATTTAGCCAATGAATTACTATGGGTGTACGTGACTGCTGACTAATAAACACTAACTGTTGTTGCTTTTTATTGCATGTTTACTGTTTTTATACAATGTAATTAAAATTCTTCTGAACCTTAAACTTAAAGAAGGGGAATTGATTAACCAGCATGATGTGATTGAATATATGCTTTCCAATTTCAAGCATAAATTAATCAGTGAATATCAAGATTTTTGAAAATCACCTTTAATAATGATGGCAATGCAAATCTGTTTCAAATCAACTAAATTTGTATGATGCCATTGTTATATTTATTCATTCATAATATGTAACGATAACTAGTCCAAAAATATCTTTACAGAAAAACAACTCAATATAAGCTGGTACGACGCTTTTTTACAATGGCATACAATATGAGATCATTAACATGGAATATTTTACATTGTGTAAACTGTTTTTTTACTATACCACCATCACCATGGTCAGCTCTTATCAGTCCGAATTTTCATAATGGATATTATTATTATGTTTGAGCAGCCTCCACACACCATTACTTTCTGTGGCAAATGATGCTCTAAATATTAGTATCACATCCACAACTCCACATCCTCATCTGACTCAACACCCATACAGAGTCGTCAAAAGTTGTGTTTTATTTTCATCTTACAAGGAAGCAGACAAAACAATACATAATAATTATCATGATGGAGCTCATTCTTTTGCATGAAACAGTCTATTTTAAAACTGGTCTAATGCTTTTATACAAGCCTGTCTCCATTAAAAAAGACTTCAACGCTGAGAAATAAACACAACATAAGACATTGTGACAAATTAAAGAAAACAATTTACTAAAGTTTGCAAAAGTTGCTTGATTAGGTCGTTTTGTCTAAAAGTTGTTGTGAATGTTTTGGAAAACCCGACGTTTTCTTTAAAAAATTAAATAGTTCTCGCCATGTTCATTGAAGTGAAAGTAGTCAGTAGCTGGAATATAGACTATAAATGCCAGATGCCAACCAAAAACTGGTCTCGTACGCTAAAATGTATGAATTTGTAAACCATTATTTTAATTTGAGTGCACGGGGAAACTCGGACAAACTACTTGATAAAATGTGTAGTCTACAAGGTAGATGCTTATTCAGTACGAAGTTATACGTGTACATATAAAATAGTCGCTTTCATTTTCAAGATGTGTACCTATAAAAATCCATTTCTGGAATCCAGTAATTTCCAGTTAGCGTATCTTATGCACGCGTAGTTTCAAGTGCATTAGGCTCTATCACAGTAGCAGTAAAAGTAAAAACAATATTCCAATTTTTTGCAAACGTGTCCTCGCTTGCATGCAAAAGACAAGCACGAAGAACAAAAAACTTTCAGGTGATTTTTTGAACGCTACTAAAAATGCATGCAAATTTTTAGGCGATCGAGAAGGAACGACTGTTTCAAGTGTGCTAGCAGTTTCTATTTACTTTGTATCAGCATTTTGTAGAGACAATGCAGAATAAATGGGTGAAAAGAGTGTTTTTGATGAAGAAAAACAACAAAAAGCTCAAGAGCTCAGAGAAGCGTGAAAGAGGAGGAAGTAATGCGGAATTCTGAACCAAGCTGGAAGTAGTCAGCGAGCAGCGGTTTGAGTAGGGAAAAAAGTTTGCTTTTACTATTACAACAACTACATATTTTTGCTGCAAATAATGAAACTGTGCGCTAGAAGAGCATACTTATAAGTTTACTAGGTATAAACATAAGTAGAAAGGAAGTGGCCTAGTGTGCATTGTGTATGTAGTTGTTTTTGTTATTATAACAAAACTCGGTTTTATGGTTTATATAGGTATCAATGGTATTATGTTATAATGTATTCATCTTTATTCCATAGCATATAGCATTTTCACAAAGTACGGATTATGAATTTAATATGTTTGTCTGTCCGTAATATCCCGCATGCATTCTTCATTCAATATAATTCGAAATATTAGATTGGCAGGAGACGTTATCACTGACAATCACATCTATCCAATTCAAGACAGGAATAGAACATTTATCCTATCATGTTTTTTAGAAAAACAGTTGTTAATTTGTAATCATTTTTTTTCAATCAGCAATAGCATTTCGTCAATATTTCGTGCCCAATCTTTGCATACGCAAATATCACATAAAGGGTCCCCTTCTGTTATAGATGCTTTAGTTATGGCTACTTTCTGACCATCATATCCTGAGCCATTTATATGTCTGTATCAGCGGTCTAGAAACTGCGAGTATTAAAGTGGTACCACTAGTGGTGGCCGTGACTTGGCTAGCCATCATCATCGTCCTAGTAGTAAAGTAAACTAGTAGTAGTTTTCATCCTGCGTCTTCTAGTTTCTCCACACACCAACATCAAAACACAAGGAGTAGTTTTTTATAAGTGTCCATAAAGGCAAACATGTATGCAATGCAAGGGAAAATATATTGCGGTCGTATCCATAGGGATTTGGAGTTATAGGGTTTTCATGTATTTTTCCGCTTTTATGCATGCCCATCTTCTATAAACACTCTGGTTTGGTCCTCGCAGGTACAGGAATATGCACCAAGTCATATGTTACCGAATACATTGAAATTTTCTCACAAAAACTAAACGAGACACAAGATTGTGTGTGTAAAAAGTAAATCCGTAGTAGAGTGGTACTTTTAGAAGAAAAATACTACGATTTATTTACTACTACACGGCAGTGCAAGGCAACCTAAAGAGGTGCAATTTCTGGCAAATGTGTGCATTACTTAGTTACGCTAATGCTATTTTTGCTTAGTGAATAGTGGTACTCCTGCCACTACACTGGTCATGTTATCAGAACACGGTCCTTTTTCCTTTAAAAAATAAATAAATAAGATGTATATAAGATGCCTTGGCACTTTGGCAGGTAGCAGGGTGCAGCAAGTATTTGTATAAATTGAGAATAAACCAACGAGTCTTACAATTATCGAGTTTGTTGAGAAGCCAGGGAAAGTTCACCTGAGTTGAGCCTACTAAAATCTAAAGTTTTATTGCAGAACGGCAAGAAGCAAGTGAAGGTTAAACATGAAAAAAGGGATTCTCCTTTGAAAAAAAACGCAATCATTGCAATGCTGCCATCCAACCAACACTCTGTTCCTTTGCTTTCATTCTGCTCCTAAACTGAATCATAATAATAATAGCAAAAAGTATATATTGTATATGATATAATGAAAGAGAATCTATCTTTGAATTAAATTGTGAGAATATCCAAAAATAAGAACAAAATAATGAGAAAAATTTAAAATGCCAAGAAGCAGGAGCAGCAGGATTACTAATACAAATAAATAAAGTTATGTAACCTGGCCAGAGTGCAGTGAGAGAAAATAAGAGAGGACACGACAGGGGCAAAAAGTTAAATGGTGCGTGAAGTGGTGTCGTGTTGAAAAACAGTTATTGAAATTGAACACTGATTGCAGAAGAGTGCAATGCAGTTAAAGAGAGTGAAGGTCGTCTCGGTACATGATTGTTATTGAGTAAGGCTCCAACTTAATCATAAGTACATATATACAAACAGTATCGTCATCAGAAACAGCTAGCAATATCACTACTTTCCACTTCTCTTGAATAAGCAATATTAAATTTTTTTTGCAAATGCTGCTGCTGTTAATCACTAAAAATAGTAAAACGTAAGACAGTTTGCTATAACATGCATAAGACGCCATTGTGAATCATGTACATGAAGAATTCTGTGTACAAAGTGCAGGTCAGCGAGAATACAAAGTCATTAAATAAGCATATGCTAACATCACAATAATTTGAAAAAAGGACACTTCACTTCGCAGTATTAAATTCTTTTAGTCAAGTGCTATTTTGCTGGAGCGTTTTTAATATCGCAAAATAATATGAAAAGAAACAGCTTTAGTCAAAATGTGAAAAGGATATTGTCGATTTTTGTGTACTATTCCTTTGATTGATAAAAATAGTCATGTACAATCTCTGTTTCCTTTTTTAACAACATTTTTAAGCCGAGAGTCATTAGCACACTATTTTTAAAAAGCAATGTTCTCGTGGCATAGTCAACTTATACAACTCCACAAACGAGGATAAGCACCGGCTTTACAAACAATGCAATTTGTGTGAGTGCGCGAAGAGATTAAGTATTTTTCTGTGGAGTGATGATCCATCATTTTGAGGTTTAATATCCGTAACATCTGTGTAGTTTTTTATGGAGTTGGTTACATAACAAACGCAAACCTAATCTCCTTAACCTCTGCTGCTGTCAGGCCATTATACCTGGCCAGAAAGAGTTTTGCTAAGCATTGTGCTTCCGAAGCAAGGATTCAGCGCAGATCTCATTAATTCCATGAATGATGTCGGTCGATAAATGCACACTTAAGTTCAGCTCTTATGCGAGTCAGTGATTTATTTTAATTAATATTATTTGTTCCACTTATTTATTTGTTTACCGATATCGAGCACGCCAATCTTGGGGGGGAATGAAGAGTGTCACAAATCACCATGAAACGATTACTACTATATGCACATGTTAGTTCAAAAATAGTTTTAATTGTTCCCTTCATCATGTGGATCTCTTACTTGGAGACTAATTATTGGGAATACAGTTAAGTGTGCGCGAGTTATCTGCGCCAAAATAAAGTTTCAAAGTGACATAATCTATTTCAAAAGTTCCCGTTGTTTCCCGTAAAAGGTTTACAACAATTTTGGTGTTTGGTAGTAGTACGACGGAAGCAGAATGTAAAAATGTAAGAAAATAATTGAGTTAGTTCAAATTACAGCGTGTTAGTTTCTTAGTATATATGGTATTCTCACCACCAATATATGAACGTTTCTTTTTGCTATACTTTGTCCTCCATCCTTGGATGTTTTTAAGGTAGGCAAAATGTGAACTAACTAACAACGTTGCAAACATCCCAAATAAGTTATATACTAGTTTAAATTTGATTCATGTCGCATCACAGTGGATCTTTATATTTTCATTGTATAAAAAAGTAAAAACTTAAAGACGGAGATAGTATGCTTTATGTGCCATATTACTATACCGGTGTGCATGCATGTTTGAATCAGACAACCTGTCTGATGATGATGATGATGACGATGGTGCTGAGAAAACTAACTTAAAACCAGTCGGATTATTGACGACGATACATTACATACCTACTTGAAAGAAACTGACACAGTTTGAGGTTTTTACTTTCATTATCTCTGTAGCAGTGCTATGAGACATATATGAGTCTGTACATAATATAATTCGTCTTCATCGTCATCACCACCACCACCACACTTACTTAATCTAAATGTCTGCCCATGAAAATAAATCTTCTTCGAAGAAGCTGCGTGCGTGTTTCCATAACTTTGACTATTATTTCATGACTCGTTTAAAACGCTAATCACCCCTAAATCTCCAGCAAAGCAATAAGTACAAATTTTAAGGTTTTAAAAAGACATTTTTTCTTTGGACGAAAAATCGTGAAAGCGTCGGAGTGTGTAAATAACATTTTATTATGTAACACTCTATTCTAGATTGTACTTAAATTACTATAAACCTTTTTTGCTATTGTGTAAATGATGGGTCAAACATTACTTCCGCATTGTCCTCGGTTTGATCCCTTCCTTATTGACCTGATCAACACTTCAGTGAACTACCTCACCCTCGGACACATCGTTCCTGCTGCTCACCCATCAGCATTATTGGATAACTGCTATACTTCTAGCGTATGTAATAATAGTACAAGTAGCTATAGCAATAATAATAATAATAATAATAATAATAATAGCAAAAAGGGCAAAGACCGACCTTGTAGTAGTGATCATGGTGACCATGTGCTTTGTTCTGCTGCTGTCACCTACTACCACTCCTCCACGCAAGAACATCACCAACACCAAGACTCTTTTTCATTATTGTCCAACAATATTAATAATAATATATCATGCCATAATAGTAAAAATAACAATGTCAACGAGTCAGGAGTCACCGTTTCGTGTGCCGTTAGTAAAATATGCAATGTTGTCCGCTGCTCAGTGATGATGATAATGTCGCCAGTGATTAAAGAATTTAGGACTATTAACTTAAGTAACGTTTCCATCTCACCATTCCTCCCACAACAATCAGAGAGTGGCATGAGCAGTTGAGTGTTGCTGAATTTGTTGTGAAAGCAAACGAAAATGCATAATAATTGTAAGCCATTGTTATAGCGCTGACTATTTTCATTATTAATTTGTTCGCAGTTTACCCAAAAAAAGCCTTTGTTTCTTTTCATCGAAGCCAATCATCATCTATATGAAAACCATCCAGTGAATTATAAACGCATTCGGAAAACGCAAAATTCTCCTCGACTCACGATTTGCTTGTGGCTATTTTGCAAAAGGAATTCAAAACATTGCGCAACTATATTATTATTATTATTGATCTTGTTTTATAAAATTTATTTTATATCAAAGTTTTTCAAACTCATTTACCTGTTATTCCTGAGACTTGTGACCTGATTGTAAAGTCGCCTCAACAACGCAAAAATATACATCGATTTTAAATAATAATAATAAATATTGGATTGCATGGAGGATAATATTGGAAGGTGAATATATATGTATATGTGTGCTTATTTATTTTGTGTAATATGCGTAAAGATATTTCCCAATTATATTTAACCGTGAAACTGTGTGATAGATTATGTTTGAATGGAAATAAGGCATTGTTGAGATAGCGTCTGTCATGTATATAGCGTTAATATTAAAACCAAGAAAGACAAAACCGTTCGTCGACAAAAGTCTATCAAAGCAAAAAAAGATAAATTTTTCTAGAAGCTCATTGTTTTTCGTGTATAATTTGGTGAGTTTTATATAATGGGACATTTTCTGAGGTTCAGTCGTGGTGGGACATTACTCTTTCAGAGTGTAATGTTAATACCGCTTTTGGTAAACGTGGCCTTACTCGTGGACGGTTTCCCCGTAATTCGCAATAACAATTTGTCGTCCGCACTGGACACTGAAATAAGCTATTCCGACATTTCCACTCCAGACGATCTAGCGATAAGTTCCGAGGAACAGGACGAAGAAGAATCCGCTCTGGACTATCCTATTCAGGTTTATCCATTTCAAATTAGAAATCCTTCTACTAGTCATTCCGACTTGGAATTAAGACTCCCTTCAGACTATTCCAATTCTCATGAGCTATTGCCATCCTCCGTCGATTCAAAAAGACAGTCTACTCAAGACAAAACTGGACGTAAAACAAAATCACGTAAAAATCGAAGATCTTCGCCCCATAATAAGAATGCAACCAGTCAGCATAATGGGGTTACGCAAGAGTCATCTGTAGTTCGACATGGGAGAAATTTCAATGCACCGGCTGCTATTTCTGCAGCACAAGAGGAGCCGTCGGGTATCTCACCAATGGCGCTTCAGATGGCGCAAGACGAAGATAAACAAAGCAGGAAGGTGAATGATGAGCATGTTACGACGACAAAGCTAAGAGATGAAAATCCAAAAGTTAGGATTATTGGCATGTCCGTTGACTACGACTCTGACAAACGGAGAGTGGACTATGACGACGAAGGCTGCCCCAATATTTTGGAAGGAATGGAAGTGAAGCTTACACTTTATGGAAAGTTTGTACCTAATACGTATTTCCGCTTCTCCAAATTTCATGTATGCGACGATCCCAAGAATGAAGAGGGAAAGTTTTTGGTAAGCAACTTTTTTGAAATATTGGAGTGTATCCAATATTGTTACTCGCGAAAACATGCATTTAATTTTGTATGAATTATTGACAATCACAGGTCGAGATTCAGGATGATGAACAGAGCGTAGGCATAGTCCATGTGAAAGTGCCACTCGCTGGCGAGCTAAACGAGGTATACTTATGTTTGCGCCATGAAAGCGAACCGTATTTTATGCGACAGGGGGAAAGCAAAACTGGTCAATTCGGTTTACCCATAAACCCCTGGCTAATTATCAAACTAACCAAATCCATGTTTCCACTCTACCTGCACGTCTTCTTTATCATGTTGCTGTTGTGCCTTTCTGGCTTGTTTTCTGGTCTTAATCTTGGTCTCATGTCATTGGACAAGACGGACTTGAAGATTATTATGAATACGGGATCAAAGTCAGAAAAAGATTATGCTCAAAGTATTGCTCCTGTCAGAAATCATGGCAACTTTCTTCTGTGCTGCCTCCTGTTCAGCAATGTCCTCGTCAACGCGACACTTACGATTTTGGTAGATGACCTGACTTCCGGATTGATCGCAATCGCTGGCTCAACTCTAGCAATTGTGATTTTCGGTGAAATTATTCCCCAAGCTATATGCTCACGGTATGGGTTAGCCGTTGGAGCAAGGACGATATACATCACAAAATTCTTCATGTTTGTCACATCTCCATTGGCGTATCCACTCAGTAAAGTTTTAGACAAGGTTCTGGGAGAGGAGATTGGCAATGTTTACACCCGTGAGCGTTTGAAAGAGTTGCTGGAGGTTTGTAGATTTTCATAAACATTCGTTCCATGTCTAAGTTAATTATGCAGTAAAAAGGTTTTTAAAGCAGTAAATCTTGAACTTTGTTTTAGGTTACAAGAGATAAACATGGTTTGGAACCAGAAGAAGTTGGCATAATATCTGGAGCTCTGGATTTGAAACTAAAAACTGTAAAAGATGTTATGGTGAGACTGGAACAGATTTTTATGCTGCCATCAGACGCGGTTTTGGATTTTGAGACTATGGCTGAAATTGAGTATCAAGGTATGTATATATTGTTTAAATCTTTATTTGATTGATATACATAGTTTTATGCTCATCTTCCATATATGTGTCTTACATAGTATTATAATTCAATTGTTTTGGAAAGGTTACTCTCGCATACCAGTATACGATGGAGAGCGTTCAAATGTTGTTGCGCTGATCAATGTAAAACAACTCACGCTGCTGGATGCCAGTGACAATATACCCCTTCGCCTCATAATGGATTACTATAAAACAAATTTATTCTTTGTTTTCGAGAATACCCATTTGGATTTTATGTTCAAAGCCTTCCGCGAAGGTTAGCAATTCAGAATTATACATGCATACCTAACTTATAGGTACTGTGTGTAGTCAACTGAGTATGATGAAATTTTAATTAACTTTCTAGGAAGTCGAGGTCATATGGCTTTTGTCCAGCGAGTTAACGATGACGGGCCAGGAGATCCGTACTATGAAACGGTGGGAATGCTTACGATGGAAGATGTTCTGGAGGAGATTTTGCAAACGGATATTCGAGATGAGAATGATAGTTAGTATAATATATGTCTTTTCTCTTGAAAAATGTCATGCCAGTAATAATTAACAATGAATTTCTACTCATATTACAGTTGAAAAGATAAATGCTCGAGCTGGAAATCCAAAACGACCGCCTGCTGTACCATTTAAGGAGAAAAAGAAGCCTAAAAAGGTCGTTGAAATTCCTGCAACTTTGATACTCGCAGCAACTCAGTACCTCAGTACATGTAAGAAGGCATTTTCTTTACTTTCTTCATTTGGTCAAAATGCTTACGATAAAAACTGATCCAGCCCATTTCGCAATGTTTATTGTTGCTGCAGCTGTTGATCCTTTCAAGTATGGAACTATCTCTACTCACATAATTCAGCGTCTCCTGAAGACAAATGTGCAGTTTGTGAAAGCTCCAAAACGTAAAGGTCGTCAGAAAGTCCCGGACGTATTCCTTTATGAGAGCGTAAGTAATTGGTATTTAGAGCACTTGTTGTAGAAACAGTATGATATGCTCATTTACATAACCATTGTGTATTTTTAGGGCAAGCCTGCAGATTGCTTCATCATGGTATTGGAAGGTCGAGTGAATGTTACAGTTGGAAAGGAAAGATTGATGTACGAGGCCGGACCGTTTTCAGCATTTGGAAACGACTTCCTTTTAAACGATTCTTTAGGAGGTTGGTTTGGTTGTCCCTCTGAATTTTGCTAAATATTGGTCCAGCACAACAATGCTGTGAAACTATATTTTGAATTTTTATTTCGTATTTCAGTTCCTCTGGCAATTCGAAATATCAACTCAGGGGAATCAACATTGAGTAGTCCTACAGATTTGGATCCCAGTGAGCGACCATCCATCACATCCGAAATGACAGACGTAAAAAGAAGGGCAACTTTCATTCCCGACTATTCCGTTAAGGTGGTTACAGATGTGTACTTTCTTCGTGTAAGATACGACCATTACCGACATGCACTTGCAGCAACCGAACTGGAAAGAGCGTATTCAAACGACCCCGAAAATATCGAGGTTGACAATGAATTACAGGAAGAAATCGAAAAGGTGACTAACACAAATAAAAGAGAGTATTGTTGGCACTCAGTTCATAAATTCCAAGCAGAATTGTAAGACTTCTGAAAACTTCTTTTGCAGGTAATGGATAATGCGGATTATGAAAATGAAGAAGAAGACGATGCAAAAGCTGCAGGAGACATTCCTGATGTAAGACAAATAAATGTTTCATGGAATGAACAAATGTTTGATAATAATTTTTATACAATGATAATAAGTTCACACTCCACATATTTTATTTATTTATCTGTACAATTACTTGCAGAAGAGTCCCAACATTTTGATCAATGGAATTCTTCATAAAAATCCGAAGACTGACAAGGATACTTCGACTTCTACCGAGACCGATGAAAGTGACAATACAAAAGACAGTGACCATGACGAGAATAATCCTGCTACGGAGGTGACCGTAACCACTCCACTACTCCAAAACAGTGTAGTTGCTACTAAAAGCTAGTAGCGTCGTACCTGCTTTCCATTCGTTACTCTCGGTTCGGCAGTTATCGCCAAAATGAAGAAGACATCTTGCACTATTTATATTTTAAACAATAGCAGATTGTTGTACATTTTACAAACTCATAATGAACACAAAACATTAATATTCCTCAGCAATCATTATTATTATTATCTATCCGTAATATGTTTGTTCTATAAAGGAACTAGTAAGTAATGTGAACATTACCTTAGATGCATTCATATGTTATTTGTCCACTAACTTATTATATCGTTCACTATGTTACAGTTGTTTTAATTTAATTTTCAACTTCTAATTTGTAAATTCGCATGCAAAATGGTAAAGGTGGTAATGTAAAAACACAAAAGTATCTACATCTTATTTATTTTCAATGTCAGCAGTATTTTTGCCAGATTGAGCAAAACCCATTTTATTTATTTTTAAAAACATACCGGATACTTTTAGTCAACAAAATAGCCAATAATTTAAGAGTTCCTTCTCGGTTTTTAACTATGTATAAACATGGTGTACCTCAGCTTTTCAAGTCATTGTATGTTTTATATTTTATAATTTAAATTATTGTTCCTATGACCCAGATGTATTTCATAAATGTCTTAAGTCTTACAACAATGCATCCGTTAACAAATACATTCGAATACTTAAGCTTGCAATAATAATAATGTTCTACCTTTATTTACGATAAAGAAGAAACAAAATTAGACGCTTTATGTTCCTATGCAAATATGAGGATGAATAACATACTTTTAAATATATGGTTTCACATTCACAAGTGCCAAATAGAACAGTTGGGGATTAAAATTGAAATTCTTGCTTATGAAGGATATGTAATAAAATGATTAGTTATATTAGTAGCTGCTTGCGCCTTAAGCACCCCATTAACATCCAATATTCTTTAAAATACAATATTGTTGTTCGTATTTGTTGTTAATTATTAAAAAAAAGAAATATATAATGAAAAACGTTACAATTGTCGTTAAAATAAATAATTACGTGATTAAGTTCAGCTCAATCAAATACTTACAAAACGGGTGAATGTGCGGAGTTAAATCCTAAAGACATCGATGCTTGCATGAGTGTGAATGTTAAGTATTTTGTTAGTTAATTAAAACGTTAATGCATTGATTGCTAAAATACATTAAAAAGAATGTTTAATAATATTATGATCATTACATATATACGGTATTTTGTAAAGAGGAAAAAATAATGGAATTGTCAATAATTTTGCACTTCAAGATGTGGGTGTGAGTCTGAGTCGAGTCAATGCAGTAGTAGTGCCATGAGTGTATGGAATGGAAACATGGATTTTTATTAATTCTAGTGAGGATAATGATATCACGTTAATTACGATTATTTTTATGAAATTATGTTAGTTATCATTTATATTATGTACTTAAAACAATTATAATTAGCCAATGTTTAATGCTACATGTATTTCACTGTCAACATTACACACCATCCGTACTATTTACTCGCATAATAATAGTATGTACAATTAAATATATCAAGAGTCAGTGGTGTGCAAATGTTGATTGTATTATATTAAGCTGTGATTTGTTTCAATCATAATTCGTATTAATACTTTAATTTAGTTGTTTAGATGCTTGTGTTTCATTAACTAAGGTAGATTGGCTATTTCAGTGCTGGAAATTTCAATGTTGCAAAGCTTATTAAATGAATTCCTATTATTATGATTATTATTTTAGCACGAGTTACTCGCAGTATTTTAAGTTTATTATAATATTAATTATTTTGGTTTTATTTTAGTTAAAGCGGAAAGTATGGGTTTATGTAAGTATGATAAATAGAAGTAAGAATTTGAGTAAAAAACGCGGCGCGTTACAAGGGAAAACCGAAGGAAATAACAAAACGGTTATTATTGTAGGGGCAGTTTAAAAAACAACCATCTGATTAAACTATGAAGAGAGTATAAAATGTTTATTATTTCATTAATTATTTAATAATTGCATTATAAGTATTTTCAAAACATAGTATTTTTTGTTCGTGCTTACTAATTGTTATCAGGGTTTGGCTACTCTTATTGAATTCCTTCCACGTCACGTTGAAAATGAATAAATTTTGAGTATAAGCATGATTTTTAACCATTTGGTTCGTCTTTGTTTCTCAGTTTAATTCGTTCAATGTTTATTTTGTATGCATGATTTCTAGTGACAAAATCCAAATCTACGGAAGAGGTTGCATGTGATTGGTAAATAAAATTAGGGCTCTGTCTGGCCTGGAGTCATTTCATACCCTTTTTTAGGCTAATGTCAATCCCCAAAAGTTTGTGTTGGTGTCACGAAATCTGAGTAATTGGTTTCTCATGTTGCCCCAAAACCTTTTCCAAGTATTTATTTAGAAACTTGCTTGTCAAAGTTGGATATAAGCTTCTATGCCATTGTGCTCAATTATAATTTTGTATTCTAAAATGTTATGTCAAAATATTTAATTCTACTTCGCTCGCTACTTAAAGCAAAGCTATTTAATTGACAGCTTCTATTTCTTAGTGCCAAAAGCAGACACGAGACACACATGAACAAAGACAACTTCTTAATAATAAAAGGCGTTCCCCTGGCATTACTCATTCTATCATTGACGTAAGCAATGCCTCAAATTAATCTGAGAATGTAATAAAACAGTAAAAACTAATTGGTTTTTCCTCTATTTACGTTAGCATGCAGAACCAAAACAGAAGTTTTAACTGCTTAAACATTACTAAGCGGCACGTTTTCGTTAGTTTATTGGTTTAAACTACAAAGACCGTTCCGAGTTCAGTCGTTATGGTATGCAAGGTAATAATAATGTCGAAATATGGGTCGTGATTCAATAAGAATGACAAGACAGACTTTCAACGTCTGCTAAAACGTCAATAATTAAAAGAGAATTCTTCAAAGCAATTTGTTAGAATAATTACATAAATAATTCAGTCCATGTATATTGATAGAATCAAAAAACGGTATGAAATATGAAATGTTTAATCATAATGTTTCATTATATTCAACATTCAACTAATTAACTCCGTTACCTGAATTTTTTAAAACATTCGCACGGACGAAATATTAATTAGATAAGCAACCAAGATTTATAGATGGAACTTAATACACACCGTGACCGTGAGGTTTAGGTTTATGTCGCTGAAGTAGATATTGACTAAGAATCTGGTTGTTAATTAAAGTACTATTTATAAATTAATGGATAGACACAGGCGAAATAATATTCAAAAAATAACATATATTTCAATGAATTGTGGGGTATATAATGACGGGGTAAAATTCTAAACCTACCATTTTATCTACTTAAATATGTAGGTAAGTTCTTTAAATGAATAAAAAAATCTATCAAACTAAGACAACATATTAGTGGGATTGTTATGACAACTCTAGCTGTCATTTGGAAAAGCCTGATGCTGGCACGTGGTTTTCGTAATAGATACTTATCTAGATTTACGAAGGAATTTTGATTTCAATTTATAGCAAAGCATTAATTATTGTATCTCGCCTTGCTACATTTTAATCTCAACATTATGTACATATTATAGACAATGTATTTTTATGTGTACTAATATATTTTATGATGAAGTTATAATTTTAAGATGAACTGTTAACGATATTATTTTTTTGATGAAAATAAATAACGTGTGGTTTTGGATCAGAGAAGTAATTTTCCTTATTCGTCTTTTTATTTGATGGCTCAATCAAAATATCTGTTTTACGATTGCAGCATATATTTAACTTAACTTTTAAACATCAGTACGAAAACGAAAAGTTTGCATTGTCATAATTCATCATATATCACACAATAATAATAAACATTTATACATATTTCATACTTAATTATGTTGCCGTTTTCCTATTACTTAATATTGGGTACATAAAAATAGCATAATATGAAATAGCATAAGCATAGGACTTTTTGATTAATCGTAGTTTACTGTAACAACAGGCTTTGCATGACTCGTCAAAGTTCATGTTAACGTACATATATCATGCTAGCTAAAATCTTCGATTGAATCATTAAGTTGTAAATGGTATTTTCTAAAACATTTAATGATTGCATATTTAAATTCAAAATGGCAGGAATCTGATAAATATGAAGAATTCCGTTTCTGTAACACGGAAAACAACAGTTGATAACTCAACCGACACCTTCATATCGAACACTTATTATTTACTTATTGTTAATGAAGTCTGTAAAATTAAAATATTAATTTTTAGCAATGGTAATCACATTGAATGTTCCCAAAGCTGTAGGTAATAGTCTTTTGTATATCTAATTCCATCACAGTTATCCCTTATTATTATCACCACCGTCGACCAAAATCATTCCAGTAATGCTGGCATCTTGATTTCCGAGCTCAGGTGGAACAGGTTTGTCATCCTTCGGATATAAGATAACTATGGACATATTATTCCGGCTCAGTTCCTCCTTTTCCTCAGGCGCTAAATCTCCGTTCTCAGTAATCACTTTGCTAATATTGTTATTGTCACCGATGAGGGGAGTTCGCTGTTGCTTCTGTTTAAGTTGCTGACTCTGTGGCACTGTCACCAAACCTATACTTCGAGATCCTTCCTTCACACCCTTCACGCGTTTCTTTACATTTAAGTCAACAAAATTGCATATTTGTTTCTAATAGTTCTTAAACAAGCATATATTTTAAGTACTTCAATTGTATATCTTCAATTGATTTTAGTAATGTCGATTTTAGTAGCATCTTGCCTCACTAATACTGCCCCTGCTCGTAGTCTTGGCCAATGTGATCGAAGTTTCCTTGGGCTTCCCGTCCGCTGTTTCCAAAACCTTTTTTTATAAACAAAGCATCATCCATTACTCCAAATTTATTTTTTATGTATTTACAAGTATTTAAAAAAAAGGCTAAACTTAAGGAGTGACATAAGCGCTTGATGTAAAAAATCGTTATGGTCTCTAGAACCTTTAACCAAACGCATATGTAATTACCTCGTCAAGACGATTTCTGAAATAGTAAAAGTGAATTAGTTGAGTAAAATAGGTCGTTTAACTTGAGAGATAAAATTTAAAAATCAAGTATTTTGTTTAGCATTACTGCATTTGTTCGTCATTTTTTTCTTCGCTCAACACCGTTCTTTCTAAGAGCGTCGCCTGCTTTGCTGCTAGATACATGGTACGAGATATCCGGAAGTACGTCAAATCTGTCACTGCACGTACCGTGTAATCTGGTATAAACGTGGGTAGCATCGCAGATTCAGAAAGACTGGATTGCGATATTTTCCTCATGATTGCTGGTGTCAATGATGTTGTATCGCCTACAAGTAGATACTCATTAGAACATTTACTACAAACATGCATAATAATAATATACGATGACTTAACATAGCACCAATTAACATACCAGGATTCTGCAACAAACAATTGGTGCCAAAGAAAGAAAACGGCCCACTCTCAAATATCAAATTCTCTTTTCCAATTTCCGCATGAACTCTGCCCTCCAGGATCATTATAAAGTAGTCTGCAGGTTTTCCCTGAGGATTTTTAAACCAGAAAGTAAGTTATTTTCTCACACGGACTAGTATTTACCCTTCGAAAGGATTTAAAATTCCCTTACTCTTTCATATAAGATTGTGACAGGATCAATCTTTGTAGAGTCTTTTGGCTTCAATTTTATGTGGAAGTAAATGTTTTGTTTCAACAAGCGATCAAGAACGGATTTGGAAATGGTCAGGTCATGAAATTCTTCCACCGCTGAAAATAAAATTTTGGTCGTTAACTGACTGAAAACAACTAGGTAACTATTATAAGTAATCATTACAAATCTACATTTATTTGGTTTATACGTCTTGTTTTATTTACCTGTACTCAAATATTGGAAGGCAGCGAGAGTTAATTGGGGTGATACTCTGGTTCCTTCTGTTTTTAAATGTGGCATGGTAACGTCAGTAATTGCAGTATAATTGCTTTGAGAACGGCGTTTATTATCTGATTCTGTGAATAAATTATTAAATTGAAAATACTTTACGTTCTTTTTAATATCATCAAAATAAAGGCAGCCAAAATTAGTATCAACTTACCCCACACGTCAGTTTCATCATTAATTTCTTCTTGAATCAGCTCCTCTATAACATCTTCCATTGTGACAAGACCAATGACCTCGTACACAGGATCTACCTTATCACTTGCTTTAATTCGCTGAACAAACGCCATGTGACCCTTATTTCCTATGGATTGTTAGAATTGGGAAAGATTCATAATTTCGTACATTCTATTTCTTGCATTTGACATAATTATTTTCGCCATATAAAATCATATGAAATAAATACCTTGCTTAAAAACATTGAATAAAACGTTTAGTGTAACATTTTCGAATACAAAATGGCATGGATTACTGTAAAACTCGCAAATGGTACGCAACGGCATCCTATCGTCTGGATCAACAAATGCTAAATCCTTGGCATATAACAACGAGATAACGTTTCCACGTTGATTTTCAAAAACTGGTATTCTAGAGTAGCCTGTTTAAATATTACAAAACAACATTTACGTCTAAAAAGAGCCAGACTATGGAAAATGACGATTCACTTCAATGATTTTTAACGATATTACCATTGCTCATGATTTCAGAGACTGTGTCAAAATCTAAAACTGCATCAATTGGTAACATGTACACGTCCTCCAGTTTAGTCATCACATCAACCACTGTCTTTTGTTTGAGATCGAGTGCACCCGCAATTATGTTCATTTCGTCTTTTCCTAAGTCATTTTCACCTTGAGTAACCTAATTATTAAGAAGCAAAATATCCATATTGACTGAACAAGCGTGCAAAGCAAAGTAGTAGATATCAGTTCACAACTATATTTAGCTGGTGCACAAATGCAGTGCAATAACTAATCCGACACTGGCACTTGTGCGGGTGTAGAGTAATAAATATTTTAAAGTACTCACGCGAATCAGCTCCTTCAGCCTCTCCCTGTTGTACACATTACCTATTTCCTCACCCAGCACTTTGTTTAAGATCATACTAATGGGATAAGACAACGGAAAAGTAACGGCCATAAAAAATTTGGTAATCCACACAGTTTTGGCTCCAACAGCGAGTCCATGTCTGGAGCAAACGGCTTGTGGTACAATTTCGCCGAAAATTACAATCCCAACAGTGGATCCCACCACAGCAATGATGCCTGATGTAAGATCGTCCAATAGAATTGTAAGAGTTGCATTGACTAGCACATTTCCAAGAAGAAGACTGCACAGTAAGTAGTTGCCATTGTCACGTAGAGGTCGAATCGTTTTTGCATGTCGACGTTCTGACTCCGAGCCTGCATTGATAATTATCTTTATCTCCGTTCTGTCAATCGCCATTAATCCCAAGTTAAGACCAGAAAATAGTCCGGATAAAGCCAGAAGCAGTATAAGAAGAGCTATGTGCGCCCACACAGGCAGCCATTTTTGATAGGTTGTAATAACTATCCACTGCTCCGGCCCTTGATGAATCCATGGCATTTCTATAACATTTTATAACATTTAATAATTTATGATTCCAGTAGTAGACTTTTAGATGAATCCAAAATAAAATCATTCAAAACGTGCAACATTACGTGTATTGTCTTCACGAACGCAAACGTAAAACATCTTTTCACCCTCGTTTAAAGGCGGTATCTTTACAGTTGTGACTGCAGTATGCTGCGTAAGTCCAACCTCGTCAAACTAAACAGAGAAAAATAAAATATTTTTTAAAGAAGGGTTAATTGGGTTGTTATTAGATATTTGACGATAATAATAAGCACATTAATAATATATTGTTTCGCAATTTTACATGATAATATTTTGTAGAGGTAACATCATTGCAATCAGCTCCCCGCTCTCTTGCTTCTGTGCTAAACCGAACAATCGTATTTTTTGTAAAAGAAGTTCCAAAAAATCGAACAACAGCCGGGGAACTGGCAATAATTTTAGAGGCGCCATTCTGATAGGACACTCCCTTTGACGTTTCTTCAACACGGAGACCAAGCACAGTAGCGGTCATTCGCTCATAGATGGCCACGTTAGGATCCGACCGTGGCATAGATCCTGATCCAGCGGCTCCATTTTTGATAATCGGGACGGTAAATGTACCAAAGCTTGTGGAAACTGTCCCATTATTAATCAATTCATAAACTATGCTTCCATGTTTCACAATAATTGCTGAATCTGGTGTCACTTGAATGGGCAGGGTAAAGTTGATATGGTCATTGTTCTTATTATGATGCGATGGTGGCAAATGAACTGTCGTCCGGTTTTCATGATGATCATAACTAATATTTAAATTTCTACCGTTGTTGTCGTTAGCATAAATAGGAAGTGCGGTTGTCGTGCCAGTAGTTGTGGTTGAAGTATGGCTTTTGGTAGTTGTTGCGCTGGTAGCTGATATGCTACCTGTTGTTGGCGTTGGCGACGTTGACGTGCTTGTTGCAAAAGTGCTTAAAGACTCCTCACTACTTGTAGCACCATGATTACTATTCATGAGCAGGTCAACCGCCAAGGTCGAGTTCACGTTTGCCCCATGTACAAATTTATCTGCTAACAAAGAGATCACCACTAGTAGGACGAAGGTTAAACGGCTTACAATAGCTGCACTCTGAATTCTACTAGGTTTGTCACTTCCCCTAAAAGGAACTTTTTTGCTGGTTGGATTTACGACAACATCGTCATCGCCATACTTGTACTTAGAAACGCTTGAATAATCAGCATGACGATCATAAGAGTTGTGTCCACTATGTCGGCTAGAAAGATGAAAAATTGTTTGCTTCTCTTCTTCAGAGTGTGGTAGCTTATGAAGCCGCTGCCGCTGCTGCTTCTCCGTTTCAGAGTGTGATTTCATGACCATGGTCGGGACAGAACTGAGACTGGCGATTAGACTGACTACCCGAATATACTATCTTTTGTTTTTACACATAGCGTCAAATCGGTTAATCAGAAGTATACTATATGTAAATAAAAAATTAATATAATCTGATTTGCTGAGCAAGTTGTGGCAGTAATTAGCAAAAAATTATGTTGCTGATAATGACGGTTATGATGAAGAGATGAAGATTCCTTTTTCATGTAAAAGCTGTAATTATGCTTTTTGTCGCTTGTTTGCTCCAACTAATTTCTACACTACTACTCATTAATCACCTTGATAAGGTGTGTAGCAATTTTAGTATTTTAAGCTATCACTTGTAGAAGTTAAAGTGAAATGGGAAAGAATGTAAATTTTTACCATAACCAGCACACGTCCTCCTACTACTAGTTCTAGCAAAGTAAACGAACTTTTTCTGAATACTTTTTTTCCTGATTGGAGGAATCATCATCACATAAGCATTCGCCAATTAATTAAAAATTAAATCACTTATACACACACATGTATAATTAAAAATCACGAAAATGAGATAAAATTTAATAATTCAAAATGGCACTTTTTAACTGAAAAACTAAACCTACACAACATTTCACGGCCAAGCTACCTCACCGGCAAAACAAAGCCTTTTTTCTAGATGACGCGTTCTTTTAACTCTTGCATGATGACAATGATGAAATGCAACAGACTCAGCGTCCCTCTTCTGTCATGTTCTTCAGCAGACAACGACAGAAAGTCAATTGATTGGATTGCATTCACTTGCAACGATTTGTTAGTTGTTAGTTATGACCAAACTTGATTTTCTAGGTCACTATTACAAATATGCCCACTGATTCACTGAGCCAGTGTTATCGAGTAAACACCTAATAACAATTATCTCTTAAGTAAATTGTAAGTATGAAGTATTAACTTTATTAACTGATTATTGATTCTGTTTTATTTAGGATGCTCTTTGCATCATCGCTCAACAAGTCCTCCTGGAACAAAACCAGTCCAGTCGACACGAGGTTCAGAACTCAAGTAAAGATTGAACCATGTGCAGCGATTATACTTATAGCAATCAAGTCACAAAGCACAACAAGAAGAAGTGTGAGGTGTTGGTGCACACAGGTGCAAAATCCCACGTCGTTCTTGTCGGCACAACATGATGATGCTGATGATGAAGAAGATAAATGCGCCCATACTACAACGAACAATGCAGTAGTGAGTGCACTCTCTATTTAACTTACTATCAACTATTGATGCATTTGGTATTACCAGTTCGAGTCCACTAGAATGAATTAGTGTTTACTGGTATTGTTCAGATTTCAGATCAAAAGGGCACTACACTTTTGTAGGGAAGCCGAGCACACTTTTTCTCTTTGCCTCTCTCTTTATTGAACAGTATTGGTTATTACTATTGAGGATCTTAAACTTAAAAGACAATACATTAATGATAATTAGGTAGTATATGAAATTATTGGTATTATCATAATGTATTATCGGGATATTGAAGGAAAAAATTTGTTAACTTGTATGTTTATAATGTTCTGATCGGATCTTATCAGGAGCGTTATCTTTTTGAACAAAGTACACAAGAAAGATGAAAGAAGAATGAAGTGGATTCCTTTTGTGAATAAAGACTTTGTGCTTATCTTAAAGCCACCTGCTTGGTCGGTGTGTGTTCGTGTTCATCCATCCACTCATTTTTCATAGAAAAAAAAGTTTACAAAATCTTAGATTTTTTGAACAAAACCTGCTTGCCTCTCTGTTTAAAGATGTTCCTCTTGTTATGAAAGTCCGTTTTCTAGCTAAATTTAAAAGCAAAACTCAATTAGTAAATGGAATGGGATGAGATGCACGTAGTTGTAAAGTAAAGCAGTGTTTTAGTGGCATTTATGTTGTTTTGAATTTGTTTGTTAGGGCAATAGTTATTCTGTTGTGTGTTGTACTATCATCACATCGTTGCAATTTACTTAAAATCCAAACAAACGTCTGCATAAAATGCTACTTGACTATTAACATACTAGCAAAGTACCATATCATATATCATAGCCATAGCAGACTATCGCGCATCGTCAGCAACTAGACGATTTACCTTTGTTGGAGTTGAAGTTCATATTATGATCTATTCCTTTTGCTTATCTTTTACAAAAAAAGTAAGCCCCCAATGTAATGGAAATTATACGGCTTGGTTGGATCCAACTATTCAACCAAAACACAAATTAAATCCATCATCATGATGATCATGAGGAAGGTAGAATTTAAGAGTAGACTTGATAAGGAAAGCAATAAGACGAAGATCGAAGAAGCATTTGACGATTAATTCTGCTACAAACAATGCATCGCAATAGGTTTTTGTAATGGAATGATGGGTTTTGGGGAAGATAACCTTTTTGCCGGTTGTGTGTATGGCAGTGTGATTCTTTTTGTTGGGCTACCATTTGTTATATTAGCCTTTTGCTAATAATTCAGCAGGATGGTAATATAGCTTGATGCATAATAGCATAATATTCAAATTGACTTGATGATGAATGCGTATTTATTTTTTTTATAAACGTAGCCATTAAAAATGCACAGGGTTGACTTGTTGATTCTATACAGAGTCAAAAGATAAGTTGAATGTAAGAGTAGGAACTGCTGGACCTTTGCGATAAGTTTTTTCATCTCTGTTAATAAACAAGTATGAAGTTATGCATACGGAACACCAAAGAAGAAGAAGGCATCGATGTTATCATGATTAAAATAATTGTGTATTTTTTTCTAAAGTGAAATACATTCTACATTTTTGCTCGTTTACTTACATGCATACACACAAAAAGTGAAGCACCAGAACTCAAGAACCTTCACTATTTTATGGTGCTTAGATAACCTGAGATTTATGTAAAGTTGGCAAACTAAACATAGTACTAATACCATCATCACTATCGATAGCGCAGTAACTGCTACCAGCAAAACATAAATGATGAGATAATTTACGTTAACATAGAGAAAAAGAAAGATATTTTCAGATTGTGTTTGAATTAAGCTCTGCACTTTAGAAAGGTGGATGCCATGTGGCAAGTGGCAACAAAGCAAAGTTGTTAAACTTAATTTATTGGGGATGCATAATTTTCTTTTGGTGCTTTTTATGAGAAAGATAATGAGATAATGTGGTATGAAATAATTAAAATTTATTGCTTTTAAAACACTTAATACTGAATACCGTTCCTTTGATTATGATAAGCATTCATGATAATATTTTAGTTTTTGGGAAGAAAGATAAAGTGAGAGGAGAGTAGGGGACAAGTTGACAGGCATCGAACAATTGTGAACAATTGGATCTGTAATAATTATATGACTTTCTTAATTTGATTGAAAAGCGTATTTCTTGGTTGAGCTAAAATATCACAATATGAAAGAATAGTTTGACCTTTAACGACAGGTTATTGTTTGTCAAAGAAGGTGTTTTAGTGATTGTCAAGTTAAAATAAAAAATACATGAATATTATTGGCTTTCTGGTAGCATGAATAATGGTGTAAAAAGACAGCTACTTTTACCTTTACAAGTAACACGCGCATAATAATGTCTACTAGCACCAGTCAAGTACTAGTTCAAGCTTAAAACAAAATAATAATAATAATAATAATAATTTATTGTCCTCAATGGTTCCCACAATTTGTGGAATATTACACCAGCGACATTG
>JAQFYG010000308.1:0-35252 GCA_034694325.1 Entomobrya corticalis | reverse complement strand
GGTAAGTGGTTCAATTGGAAACTTTTGTCCTCTTCTTTCATTCTGCATTTATACATTATAAAATTTAAGTTAATAAAGAGTTTTCTTGGCTTAAACCAAAAGTTAAGGAGTAGCTGGTAAAACAAATGACGGAGAGAATTGGGGTGAATAGTATGCCATATAAAACTAGACATTGACATCGATTAGGTAAAAATAGCATCTTAATCAAAGGTTGATCAAATATTTGAAATTCGAATATCACGATCAAATTTGGGACAATCACTGCAACTTTCCACCACACTTCGGGCCGTCAAAAACTAGTGAATATGGCTAAGATTTTAAGTCTAATCACTTCTTTCTCTCTAAAATTCCGGTGATTACCAGTGGAATGACGATGTAAAAGTAAATTGCCTTCATTTTAATTCAAGGAGACATTTTGCTCAGGGAGAAAGCATTTAGTACGAAAAAATTTAGGAGTTGATTTAAGATGCTCCAAGAAAGAGGTATAAATTGCTTAACTTAATTTGATAAAATTGATCATTTAACAGTAATGATAATGGGGATGATGAAAGCCAAAGATGTCCCAATTTCTTTGGAAGCTATTTTGCCGAGGGACAAGGTCAAATTTAACATTCTAAAGATATTGTAATTTGCCTTTTTGTAGTACTACAGCATAAATTGTATGAATGCATAAAAAACAAACATGAAGGAAGACGGTCTTCTTCGTTTTCCAGTAATCAATATGCTTGATATATCCATATTGTTAATGTAAAATGTAATTTTTGCTGTTTCTCACTTTTATAAGTATTGCAATTGCTGCATTGTCACATTTTTTCATGTTTAACTACTGGTCTCCCGAAATGTTCATTTGCACGAGACGAAAACTTTTATTTCTCTATTCTAAACTGTTACGAAAACTAACATGATCAGTCTGAATATCTACATTTCATATTTATAAACAGTGAAACAAAAACTATATTTTACAGGGTAAAAGCATTTTTAGACACATCTGCAAATAATGTAACTAACTACTTTCAGAACGCCAAGTAAAAAGTAATGAAAATGTGTATAATGCTGACAAAGACCGAGCAAACATTAATCTACTTTCGGATTATTTACAAAAATTCCCAATTTCATATAACTGACCACTCAATCTGACTAAAGGATAACACGTGCAAGAAGTCAGCAAAGGCTCGAAAGCACTTCCCTGTTCCGAATGCGGTTACTAATATGATTTGAAATGTCAACATTTGAATTTTTATTTGTGGATTTGTAATTGCGTATGTTTCGAATGGCCATAAATTTAAGTCAGACTATAGCCCGTCTAGGAAATCTGAGCTGAGTTCCCGTTTTGAAGAAACACATAATTTCTCTTTGACAAATTTTTATACAAAATATTATTACTGCATTTTTATTGGACAATGAAAAAATAATATTAGGGCCATTATATTAAATACAATGAATTAATTAAGTGCCATATTTGTAACTTCACCTCTCTGCAGGGAATTCAACAGTCAGCAGAGCAATACGTCTGCTGCTTTTCATAAAAGTTTGGTTTTAATTCGTTGATGTTGATATTCAAATCACGCCAAGATTGTTGAGAATACACCATTCCCCATGTACATTACAGATCATTTACGATATTGAACCAGCGCAAAGCAGGTTTCGTTTAAACAGTAGAGAAAGGAATGCTATCTTCTCTTTGACGGTAAACTTTGGATGGTACAGCGAATGCAATAATTTTCTCAGCATTCCTTGACTAAAATTAGGATTTATAACTTTCTATAATAAAAACATATCTTAGAACATTATCTAATTGTTTCAGATAATGTGTATTTTTCTACGAATTTTTTAGTACAAATACACGTACGTGTACTCATTGGAAAATGTAGATGACTGGGGTGATGTAAGATGAATGATGATCTGATAAAATTAAAACTCGTCCTGTAATACGGTTTACAGTTACAGGAACTATTAAAATCATACATTCTATAAAAACAGCGAATCAGAATTAAAAGATGCCACTCCGACGTGAATTAAATGAACTAGAGAAATATTGCACCAAATAATGATCATACCTATGTACTGAGAACAATAAAGTGTAAGTGTACTAACGATTTCATATGGAGTATTATGCATAGCACAACAAAGTCCTGCAACAGCAATTCCAAACGGCCTTCAAGTTTCCATTCCAGAGTTAATAGGAAATTCCTCCTTGGATGTCACACTGTACCACTTGTCATGGACTTCTGCTGTGCAGTTCAACTCCCATTTAATTTGCATACAAAGAAATATTGAATGACCTTTCTTACTCCCAGAAAATGGTAAGATATTTGTGTCTTGCCTTCGCGTACAACACTTCTTCTTTTTCAAGAAAACAAACAGCGAAAAATGCATTGCATATACAATATTTGCATTATATAATAATATTATATATATGTTATATACATTCTTATTCTTATTAATTTACAAAACATTTCATCGTCAACATTATTGAACAACTTATACAGTGATTATTGGTGAAAGACTTGCTTATAAAAGTCTACACAACAGAATATTTCACTTTGTGCTATGCATGCAAATAGACATATTTACGACGTAGAAAGCATTTTGGGGGACTTTCTTTGCTCCGTTTCTCCGTCTAGACCACCACCAGAGAAATCATTAAAAGCATAAAAAACCGATCATCACTGTAATAGTACACTTTTGTTCCTCAGAATTACATATTTTCTCATTTGTACCGCTTCCTTCTCACCAAACAACCCTGAAAGACAGACATTTAACAGCTGTTTCTATACATGTGTGCTGTGTACTTTTTCATTAACCCTTTTTATAATACCTTTATTCTTTTCGTTGTAAATATACGTCAGCTTATTGGGAAAAAGTTTTTCCTTGCTTTTCTCTGCTGTGCTGACACATGAAAGTTTAACTTGAATAAATACACAAAAATACCTATGCATACCTCTATTATAGACATATTGAATAAAAAATATTATCCCGACATTCGCCACACTACGATTTCGTCGCAACAGCAGCGCGGCAATAACATTAAATGGCAGTTAATGTATTCGCAATGACACAATCAGTTTCAACAACTCGTCAGACAGCAAGTTTGAATACGAAGCCAGCAAGCGTTAAAAAGCACAAAAAAACCATAAAAAGCTTTTTGCAACTCTGAAACTCGTACATGCTAAATATTTAAGTTGAACGAGGAACGAGTGTGAGTATGCACTTCATATTGAGAAACATGCCGAAATGCCAATATACATACAAAACACACACATGCATGAACACGCAATTCAGCTTTAACAGCTCAGCAAAAGCAGTCAGCACTCTTCAATAAACCTCAAACCTCAACTTGCTTAATAATAAGAAACACGAAATTATATTAGCAATCCTACCCAAAGAACCTTTAAAAGTTAAACGCATGCAAGCAGAGGGCTAGAGCTAAAGCTAACGAGTAACAGCAACAAAAGTAGCGAAGGCTCTAGAAAAAAACTTTCATGTAGTTTGTATGCATATCCACTGAAAACATGTGAATGTGTAAAGGTATGTATGAATACCTATAAATGTTGTATAGGCAAAAGCACAAGCATGTTCATTCTCTGGCACGTTTTTCTTCTTTCTGAGCATTTTCTAACCTGCGATGGGTGATGTTTGAATGTTTGTATTGTGTGCCAGTGCCTTTTGGTGTGAATGTGAGAAGGGTTAAAGCTGACATTACGATACAATTTTTTGCTTTTAAACACATGCACGACGAGCTCCTTTTGGCACTAACATGAGGAAAAGGAAAAAATAATAAAGACGAAGACGAGTCAGCCTTTTCCCTTTGCTATTAGAACAAGAAGACGATTTCTGTTTTATTATATGATGATGCATGTTGGTCTACGTCCAAACTCAACAGCTACTTTAGTACGTACATTCATTTCAATGCCAGTATTTCACATAGTGTAAGATCATATATTAGGCTCATATACGCAGCTAGGAACACACTTTAGAAAATCAAAAGGTTCTTTTTGTATTATTTACACACACGACACTATCTACTCAAACAAAAAGAAAAAAACAAAAACAACAAAAACTTTCAGTTCACTTGCAGCTACCGTATACTCATGCCGTCTATAATAAACTAACTTAATTTCATAATAATACTGCCGTAATTTTCCAATAATCTAAATCAAAATCCCAAATATTATTTATAATCATGGTTGTGTTAATAGGAAAAACGTGAGCGATAATTTTTAACACCTCGTGCACGTATTCAGTCAAGCACGCGAGTGAGCTCATATTATTATCTTCATTATTACGTTGCTACTTACTATTACCTATTTTCTACTTATCTTCTTTAACGAAGCATAACAAACAGCAAAAAAGTTCAACTTGTTTCATTCATTCCACTTAATCATCAGCAGTAAGCCATTCATCGACACAGCGGCTACAAAAAAAGAGAGTCCAAAAGTCAATAGGTTTGGGAGTTGATTTGATTAGACGGTTTGCCTATCAATTTACAATACAAGCAATTATACATATAAAATGCTTATCGGTTATCTTCATCGTTGAACTTTTATACTGGTAAACATGTAATGTAACTACCACCTGCGTTTTTACCTGTCCATTTGGTACTCAATTGACACAAAAAAAGATCTCGTTGCAAACTTTATTTTTTGGACCGTGGTAGCAGCAGCAACTCAATTTCCTTCTTCTGGCATTCTTCTTGGCTCCTTTGTCTTCTTCTCCAGGAACAGGAAAAGAGCCTCCAACTTTTTAGCTTGCTGTTGCAAAATATCTCATATTTTCCTCATTGTGTAAACACGAGTTCAAAAAAACTCAATTACCTAACATTCAAAATAATCTTCTGGATACACAATTTAAATTGCAAGGAAGTGGAAATACCCATAACTTTTCTGCGTTTTTAAAAATGAAGTGCAGTGGCAGTGTAAAAAAGTGAGATATAAATGAGCTGACTTGTTTTGATGAAAAAGCGCTCTTCTTGTTTAAAAAACCGTAAACATAGTTGATTGCGTGTGCATTTGACATTTCTCTGATTACATAAAAAAAGTTATCATCGTCTTCTCCATCATCATCTCATCTCTCTGCATTTTATTTCAAAATAAACAAGCGAGAAAAACAAGGAAAAAAGAAGTAATAATAATATAATAAAACCAAAAGAGGAAAATGCAGAATAAAGGATGATAATATTATAATAAACAACAAGATTCATAAGAATAAAGACAACAATATCCGTATTAACATCATCTACATCATCATCTTGAAAACTTGGAATGACGGCGGGCTAGAACCTCTTTCCAGAAATCATTCCAAATATCGGGTAGAAGGCATAAGCTTGCGTTACACGCTCTTTTTCCATTTTGCCAAGCTTAAGATGCAGAGGCTGAGGCTGGAGAAGAGAAAATAGAAGCAAGCTACGTATAGGGACATAAGGAATAAAGAAAAGGGAGAAGTGGAGAGAATTGCTCAACAATAACATTTTTCCACTGCCTTGGAGTTTTAAACCTGTGTCATTAGATGAGCTATTTTTGAGAATGATGAAGACAGTGAAAAGAGGAAGAAAATGACAGGCATTTTCTCAGAGAAACAAAGAAGGATGCTATGCTGCTGCTATTGTCTTAACAGTTTTTTCATTTCTTGCTTGGGTATTTTTTGGATGGATGACTTGAATGAGTAGAGAAAGAAGAGTTTTGTGGAGGTGGTGGTAGTAGTGGTGATGCTGGTGGTGGAGGAGTTTCACCAGAGAAAACGAGATGATTTTTCTGATGATGATGAGGATGAAAATGAAAAACGACAACTGCAAGTAATGGCTGCTTTCAGAGAAAAAGAGAGGATAAAGTTGAATCTTTCAGTGTTTTTGGGTGGAAAAGAGGAAAATTAAGTGACATTGTATGGATGTGTGTATAAAGTAAAAAGATATACATATCTACCAAGTCTTCTCGTATCGTTTTATGTTTTAAGAAGACAACACACACAATGTATGAGTCATGAGTGCATCTATAAAAGTAAAACGAGAAGACTGAAAATTTCCTTGGTTGTGATTTGAGAGAAAGGAAAGAAGTTAAGAAAGGGCGTCGGAAGGAGAAATAAGTGTGGGATGAGCATCAGCCTTGAGAAATATTGAATCTTTCTCCCAGTGAGCAGCAATTATTGTAAAGGATTTTTATGACAAGTCTTTCTTTTGAGAGGGTCGTTATGTGAAGAAAGTGGCAGATGTACTTTGGAAAAAAAGTTGCAGTTACACTTTGTAGTAAGTATCGTTATTTGTGGCTTTGATATTGATATTCAGAAAAACTGTTATGATGAGAATCTGATTTGATGATGATGTTGAGGTTATTAGATAAATAAACAAACGGGAAAAGGGAGAAAAGTTAGGATAAATCTAAGACAAACGTAGAAAGACTTGAGGTTTATTGCGCCGAGCGCTGGTATCTGATCATGAAATAAAATATCACTGTTGTACTGCTTTGTTGAGTTGCATTGAGATGGAGAATTCGGCTGATAGCGAACTGGATGATCGCCGGTCTGGTGTCAACATGAAGAAGAAAGCATAATATGCAGCGTAGGCAGTGCATTCTTTTATTGCCTTATGCATTTTGACCAAAAATTGCTGTTGAGATAAGATAAAAATGAAGCATTTTTTATGAATTTAGTGATAAAATTAAGAAAAATATGCTACTTATGCTTCATATCGTCAGCAGCATAAAGTTGGGGTGATTTGGTGATATACTTCCGAGGAAAAGAAAGAAAGAGGAAGAACACAATTACAGCGCAGGATATTGAAAGGATGCAATCTAAAAGACTTTTTTTCTTGTAAAACTAGTAGCACAGTTTGCCGTATCGTTCGTGTATGCAGTGTCATGATAAATTCTTATGGGCACAGAAACTTATGTAATAACGGGGGTACAAGAGACAAGGACTCTTTTCGGAACATTGAGGAAATATGCACTATGGCTGTGAATTTAGGTTGTGATGATGATGATGGGAGCGTCCTTCATTGTACAAGACTGTTATTACTCTAAATGAGCTCTAAAACATAAAATGAATTCACTCCTCACTATTTTTGGGATGAGGAAATGAATTTCCTGGAATATGTAGGACGAGTTTTTGACCATTCGTTCCGAAGGGTACATCAACATTACATAAATTAGGAACAGATGTCTTATGCTGTAGTAACATTATGGTGAGCCTTTTTATTATGACAAATCAAAATGGTTTCCCGGCCTGGATCATTTAGAAATAAGAATTTAAATAAATTTTCGCATATTTGCAAGATAAGCATTTTGGATTATTGTACAAATGCTCCTTGAGTTTCAAGGCCAAATGCAGTGCAGTGAAATAAAACTATAATAGACGTCACTTAACATGAGATAGCAAGTTTGCATCTTTAGTGCTGATACAACGCCTATTTATTTAAGGTATTTAAGCAAACTGTGCTTGAGCAATAGCTGAAATCAGCAAAATGTAAATACGCAAAAGAAAGCGAAAATAGGCAGCATCGGGAAATTAATGCATATTATTATCTTATTGCTTTTCGTTAGTCATTATTTTTTTACTGTTGTTAAAAAATGTTGTCTACCAACACCTTATCAGAATGGAAAGTTTACTACATATTTCAATCAATCCACTTGATTGATTATCAATTACATAAATATTATAATTACCTAATTTGAGGCATCTAACATGTTTTAGTCAGAATTTTGAAACAAAAGCTCGTAATTATCGGAAGCAGGCAGAGAAGCTCTCAGTTTCAGAATCATCATTATAATCGAAAGTTTGCTTTTTGTTGTTTTCTTCGTTGTAATGATGAATAAGTCTTTTGTTTGTTTTTGTTTGTCAATTTGGAAGATCTTTTCATATTTTTATCTTGTTGTTGCGACAGACGCAAATAAGATTCTTTATGAAAAAATTAGAACCAAGTTAGAGTAGAAATCTGTAGAATGCTAATGTGAGCGAACAAAGACGAAATAAGATAGGCCCATGTTTAGTTTCAGTTTCTTGTTGTTTTGTATTCTCAAATGCAAGATTTTCCCTCTGTTTGTCTATTTTGAAATTAGCGTTTTTATTTTTCCCTAAAACAAAAATCCAAAAACAATGAACTTTCATGTGTAAACAGGCTTTTGCTTATTTTGACACTGTAATTCGTCTAATGATTATGATAGAAATGATGATAATGCTTATACTAACACAGCATAATAAAGTTTGCTGAAGTGAAACTGAAAAACAAAAGAAATTTTGCAAAGAAGATAGAGTTATTATGAGCCTTCGTTGTATATTTGTTGCACATTCATCAACACGACATAATATTATTATGTGATAAGAGCTACTGAAAGGAAGGAGAAAGGATTACGTTGTTATCTATTGCCTATTGTTAAAAGTGCACTGCGTTGTTTGTTTTTTGAAATTCGAGATGCTGATTCAAGGCTCGTTGGGTTTGGCTGTTGGCTGGATTTAGCTGCTAATTTCTGTTTGTTTTCTATTTCTTTTTCTAGGAACAAAACGTTATTTTACCGAAGGTTGATATGCAATGAATGGATTATTCCTGGAATTCGAATTGCTCTTCAAAATAATGAATGAGAACACAATTTCCAAGCAAACGAATCAACAAAAACAAGTGGGACGTATTACGCAAAGAAGCAATTTGCCAAAGTGCATGGTGGTCAAATTATTGAAGACTCGTGCAGCGTATAAAAAGCCAAATCTCAGTGGAATTGTGACTCAATATATTTTCCAGCAATTTATGAAATTTCAAACTCTATTGATGAACCGATTAAAACTCTCCGAACTGTTCACCTAAATCAATATAAAACGACACATTCTAAATAAGCTGCTCTATTTACTCACGTAATATATGAACCGATGACCTTAACACAACCGATTTAGTTGCCAATTATTGTCTGAAGTCTCCACTAACTTTATACTCATTCTATTCTATCTCACACTCACAAAACTGAAAGTTTAAGCAATGAATACACATTCCTATTATGCATTGTGCTTAGATCTGCAGATTTTCAAGTAAAAGGGGAATTTCACTGTTGCTGACGTGAGTAGAAAAGCTTTTTATATGTCGATACAATGCAATGATATCATAAAAGATATTCGGGGAACCAACGAATTCAACATTTCAATAAAAACGGCGATAGGTGGGAATTAGTTTTTTTAGAACGTTTTACAGCCCAACATAAAATCACTCACTTTCCGTTCACAATTTAACTCTTTCAAACATCCAGTAAGCCTGTCTTTGTCTGTTGACACCGTGCAATATCGAGTTGGATTGGATGGATCATAAAAGGGTCGCATTGCAGCCAAAAACATAATCAAGGAAAAAACAAACCACCGGAAGGAAATGGGCCGTTGACCCTCAAAACCGTTACTAAAATTACTACTCACTAACTCCAACTCCCTCTCCACAATACTAACAAAAATAAAACTCTTGTTGAGTCACAACAATAAAAAACGACGGAAGAAGAAAGGGTGGAAGCTGTGAAAGAAAGCAAACATATGAATACGACAACATACGCTTTTATGACGCCATAAAGTCTCTACGACTACATACACGACACTGTTCCAATATCTCCTAAAAACCTTTGACGAAAGTAACGGCCAAAAACAAGAGTTCAGCTTATTGCAAAGGAAGGGTTTTGCAGTTCCAAGAGAATCTGTTGATACTCCTGCTCTTCTGCTGCTGTCGGATTTGATGATTGAATGGGCAACGAAGCAAAAGTGGTTTTTGGTAGTTTGCAAAAGCCACATATAGAAGCAATTTAGTTTTACTGCCTTGTGCTATAACACTAATTAAATTTCTTCCACATAATGAGCAACAAAACCAACATAAATAACAACTAACAGCGTATACAACACCTCATCGTTACAGCGTGGCGGAGGCCAGCAACAGCAACCTTCATTCATCAACCGCGTTTGTTGTTGGCAAGCTTGTTTTTGAAGAAGTTGCAGAGTAATTACAATGACGACAAAGTCAACGACAAAACGTGAAAGCATTGACCCTCAGCCTGGCTCTGAGGAAGATCTTGATCCAAGAATTCAGGTATGTAATGTAGCATGAACATGTCTGCTAGTTTTGCCAAAAATAAATGGGGTTTATTTATGTAAAGTAAACTTCAAAGAAACGATTCTGATTCAATTTAATCCCTCTTTCCCGGTTTGTTCGCTAAGTACGTGTTGAAATTTCCCTATGTTAATTGCTTCAATGGTTCGACAAATTAAATTTTCTATCAAACTTTCATGTATCTTTTATGACCTGTTGGCTACCTAGTTGAATGGATGATATCATTTATTTATTTATCATCCACAACTTCGCAAAGTAAAAATTTTGCTTGTAAAAATTCATTATGAAATACTTACTATAGCTGCATTTCCGAATTGTATGTTTTACTGTCTGCTATAAGACAAGAAGCATCTTGTTTTAGGACTGCTTATATTTTCATTTGATTAAAAAGTTAAATCTATGCACTTGAATTTGCTTAAATTACAGACATTTTGATTCTTTTTAAAACCATTGCACTCATATTTAAACTATAAATGTCTATATAAATTCATTATACGAAATACCTACACATAATTAACTAGCCGTCTGCTATTTTGAGTTGAATTATTGTCCATCTTATCCATCTTATTCAGTCGTTTTGAATAAGTTTTTGCAACTTTTTTGCATTCCATATTTTTAAAATTTGAGATTATTTGAGCAGTTTTCCTAATTTACAGCCACAACTATGAAAACCACCACCTGTAAATATGACATTTGCACTGCATTGTTTTGGCCAAAGTTAATATATTTCAAATATTCATGCTCCCCTTATTATCTCACTTGTTAATTCTATCTGTCATTTCTGAACAGGCACATGCTACCCTTTTCCTTTTTCATTATCTTGAGAACAGACAAGTAAATTTCTTACTAACTTTCCTTTCCGAATTTTCAGAAGTCATTTGTCTCCTGTTTTTTCTCATTATAATTTATAAACAAAGCAAAAAACTAGGAAAATGAAGTAAATGACTTTGTTTTAGCAAAGTACCCAAAACGATGGTATGATTATAAAGAAATTTTTGTTTCTGTTTCTCTAAAGTCCCAGCGTCTTGCTAGCTTACATCAATAAGAAAGTCAATAATATTATAGCCTATAACGATTTTAACCTAAGCACTTCACATGCAACTTTAGAAATTGTAAACTTAAAATTTCGTGTACATTATCTGTTTATCTAGAGGTTTACGCCGATAACGAAACCCGGTTTGGCCAGGCAAAAGTTTTTAGTCTAATCGCTAGTTTTTATTTCCTTCCGCTCCTCCTTCCTTTCTTTGTCGACGTCATACAATTCTTCTTTTACTTCTTTTCAATTATTCTCTCCTTTCCCCTCTCTTGGTTTCCTATTTTCTGCACTATCTTATTTCTGCTTTTCATGAACAAAGTCTATAATATATTAAGCTGGTGGGGTGCATAAAAATAAAGTGAAAGTATTTGAGTGAGTGAAAGCATATGTATTTTGTGGATTTAGAGAATGAATAAATTCGTTCTTTTTCTTGTCGGAAAGAGAAACGAAAACGTAAAATGAACTTGAGTGAGATTTTTGCAGGTTTTACTTTAATACTTATTCCTGTCTCTCTTGTCTGCTCCCTACAGGTCGAGTTGGAAAAACTGAATAGCGCCACAGACGAAATTAACAAATTGGAGAAGGAATTAGACGTAAGCCTTTTATTTTCTTTCTTTCTTCCTTTCTCCTTTTGTTTTTCACACATTTTATTATTTACTTTGTAATTTTCCTCTTCTCACACCACCTCTACCACTCATTTCTTCATCTCCATTTTCTCTTCAAATATAACCACCATACCATAATGTTGAATGTTCTGGGTTGCTCAAGAAGAAGGGGCTTCAGATATTATTGTATGCTAAAAAAACAATATAAGTGCTAGCTTCGAACTTTAGATATGTGGTATATGCTGCTGGTTTAGCCAATCAGCTATTTAGAAAGTTTACACTAACATTGCGTTGAGCTACATTCTGGTTTGGGATTTTTACTGAATTTATTTTGTAGATAAGACACCTACATATTTAATACAATGTTTTTGAAAAAATCCACTTTTTTAGTCATGTATACTAATAGTAAGAGGAAGTTGCACAATATTACTGTAGACGTTTAGAGATCTCATGGTCAGCAAGTGCGGTTTAGTGTCAGAATTATAAAGCACTCGTGTAATCTTTTCCCACTTTTCCAGTTCACCATATAATTAGTGTTTTATTAACTAAACCATGTACCACAAGTACTGAATTACTGTCAATAATAATCAAACAATAGGTCATTCCTTAAGTACTGAAAATATTTGAAGAGAGCTTACAAACCTCTTATTTCAAAGCTTTAAGATATACTAATGGCGACGTGAACAATTTTGCTCTCGATTCCAATGCGCAATTAAGTCTACTTCATACAGATATAAAAGGGTTAAATATGGTGAATGGTGATGGACCTTGAAAATAAGAAAATAATGCTGTATAGGTATGCGCTGACGTACACAAGGGGATTTATAATTGTAGACCATTTTTAGTTCTTTACTTATTTTGCTACAGGTAGAAAGAAGAGCAGATTGTTGTAACTACTACGCATATTGCATGTTTTCTTTTTCTGAATGTAAAATAAACACTTCATCGTATTATTTCACACATTCTCTTTCTTCTTTGTTTTGTGATGAGTACTTGCTTAAGTGGGCGGACTTTTTGCCAGTGCGACCTCTCAAAAAACTTTTTGTTTCCCCGAGGAAAATGCTCGAATTCGAGTGTGTCTTCAGAGGTTTCTTGTCCAGTTACAGATTATACTTTATGATACCTATATAAAGCACTCTCCTTTACGTCTTATTTTTATACTTTTGTCGAGTTAAACTGACTGTTCACACCACCAGCTACTTTTATATTCCATGATGATAAATTTCCAAAGTTTTACCAATGTTTCATTCAACTCATCCGCCGACACTTTCTTTTACCCTTACCCCTTTGACTTTTAAACATCTAAACATGCTCTCTTGTTTTCTCTGCAGCAGAAAAAGAAGCAAAAAGTGACAATTGTAAATATTCAAGAAAGGGAAAACACTTGTGGTGATGGTACTGTTGTTTCAAGGAAACATTGCAAATAGGTATTCTGGAAAAAGTGAAAAGAAGTATAAAGATAAGGGAATGCTTTTGCTCTGCCACTTTCTTTGACACTTCCCATAAACTTTCTATACATTACATAAAAGCGCTGCTTAAAAGCTGCTGTTACAATATAAAACGCTTTTCTTCGACAAAATTAACGGCAAGATGTTCTGTAGCAATTCCGCCTAAAAGAACATCAATTCAGAGAAAAATCGAGAAAAAGTGGGTAGAGTCTTCCGCAAAGATTTCTGTATAAATCCTTTTACCACAACTGATTATTTAAACCTATAATATATTTATATCCGAACCCATCCATTCCGACACATCCACAATAGATTGTCCTAGATCGGCGACATTTTTTTCGGACTACTTAAAAGAAACCTAACACGTTTCTCATTTAAGCAAGAATAAAAAATTATCCTAGCAGCTGCTGACCTTGTCTTGTCTACTTGTTAAACTTTCTGCTTATCTCTTCTTAGCTTTTCTTGGTAAACCAAATAAAAAGAGGATCCCAAACAAAACCAAAGTCAATATGGAAAGAGCTTCAAATGGATAAAGATGCACCATTGTCAAGTAGAAAATGCTTTTCTTTCTGACTTTTCCTCTAATACCACATGACCTTGTCAAGGCAGATAATCGGGTCTCTACAAAACGTTGCCTCTTCTTTTTTCCTCTCCAATTTCTGGTGACAGTTGGCTTTAACTTGCTCCTTTGCCTTTTATCAAATAATATAAAAGTTTTTTCCCTCCATTATTACTAACACTAGCAAACATTTTTTATTTATCGGTTTTGTCAATTCCACACATGTCGATCTGTTTACATCCTTGTTTGTGGATTTTGCTAATAGTATTTTCCTTATTTTTAGGAAAAAAATCGTTTTATAGTATAGCCAAAGTCAACAATATTGTGTCTACAATTTTATTATATCTTCAGATTACATTATCTTTGTTACCAATTTCAAAGTAATAAATCATATCTCTTCGGTGCAGATTTTACTTTTCACTTTTTTGTAGAAAAATTCCACATTTCCTGAATTTAGGATTTATAATGCTTTCACTTCCTTGTTATCTTCAGTAAACATCATGGGAGAAAACTTGGGGTTAATAATTGTGGTAGACGTTGATTTTAGTCGTTGAGTAGTAGGAAAAGGATGAAGCTCTTGTTAGTTTGTTGATATTGACTTCTATTCACAACGTAGAGCTTGTGTGCAGAATTAATTCTGTTCACATCATCACGCATTATAACCGACCATACAAGCTCCGCCTTAAAATGTCTTTAGGCAGGATTTTTCAGTTTCTTTGTAAAGAAAAAGAGAATTTCCAGTCTAGTCTAGAGCAGTCTACCTACAAATTACTATATTAGTCTTCTGGAGGCGCAATTGAAATTTTCTTTTCGGGTTTTAGCACTTTTAAGGAGGCTTTACGGAGAATCGATGTAATCTTGTCAGGAACTAATGTCCGGGCCTCGGGCGATGTAAAAGTGCCTGGATGGATTGTATGTTTTGTAAACACATTTTCATGTGAATTCTGGATTTGGATACTTTTCGATCTGTCATATACATTTTCTTCAAACATTTTAATGAGAAATGTTTTAATGATTGTTAATACTAGTTTGAGTCCATATTATGGCATACTATTTCTCATTTCTCGGTAAAACCAAAACATTACAAACCTCTTTATTATGAAATGGCTAGAACTATGTAAGTCATTTGAGTTCAGGTTTAGAAAGCTTTTTTCCACACTCCTGGTGTTTTTTCGGTGACATTCGATTTTGACATTCATCAAAGTATAATATACATTCTTTAATTTTTTCTATTGCCAAAAACAATTACATTGTTTGTTATTTTCAAATGTAACCTTACGTAAAACTTTAAGATATCATCAATTAGCGGCTAAAAGAATTTTCAATTTCACATTTTCCATTCCCATTGATTTGTGAATGTTCAACCACTTTTAAACCTTTATAGCTCCATTATGACGTTTATATGTGTTTTAATATAATTATTTGATTTTACATAGAAGTAATTTATTTCAGTTACTACCAAAATATGTGTATCTTTGTGCGCACGCACAACAAATCCTTTGTTTTTTATTAAGTTAGTATGTTGTATGTTATGTCATAGCGTATAAATCTTGTATAAATAGTAAATGCTAGTAAACGCTATCATTTATACGCTACGGTTATGCATTGAAATCTGCCCAATCTTTTTAACTAAGGTCCGATTTCTGCAGGCAAGAATATAAATGCATATGAATATATTTTCGGTATTGCGTAAGCACTCCTTGTCAGTTAACCTGACATACTAAAATATGTAGTAAACCATGGTGTCAAAGGTTTTGGTAACGGAAGCCACGGATGTAATGGAGACTATATACAGAGACTTTAGGGACAAAGGACGTGACGGTGGGACGTAGAAGAGAAGAAAAGCATAATTGAAAGGAGTGCTATCTTTTGAATATCTCTTTTCTGACGATGATGATATGCGATGCCATGTGTTCAACAAAAGCATGGGAAAATGACCAGAACGCGTGCTGTGAATATTGATAATATAATATTAATCCTTATTCATTCAAAACGCTTCTCTGCTGTACTCGCACTGTTGATGGTGGATAATAAAGTGCCTATCCACGAGGAAGAGAGACACAAAGAATCTAAAGGACCAAGAAAAGGAAAGTGAAAGCAACAGCTCTTCACCGTCAAGATCAAGCTATCTTTTGTTAGTGCTCTTTCATATTAGTCATATTAGCCATTTCACAAATGATAAAATGGAAAACAAAACTAGCTATACAGCGATTGTGGTGATGATGATGATGGGCTTGATAAAATTTAGGTGAAACTTTAAAAAGCCGAACCTCTGAAGACATAGAACAACATAAAAGAGTATACATACATATTTTTTTAATAACAGTGTTTTAAGGGGAATATTTCTGTATAATATACTTAATTTTGATGATGACAATAATATATACTAATTATTTTATAACAAAATAAGTAGAAAACAAATGTTTCGTAAGTAAGCCATCTAGTCTACAATGTATAAACGAACAGTATACAATAATTCATTAAAAATATCACACATATTTATCTTTCATCTGTGCAATATATGTCATAGCTCTCAAGTTGCCCCTATACTGACAATGAGAAGTATTCTCTTTTATCTTGCATCACATCACCTTACTTCAATAAAGGCCAATCGTATATAGCAACAGCAACGTGCGTCTAACAGTAACATACACATTTTATTGTATACTTTCTCTGTTATCAGCTCTTCACATCAGCTTCAAGGGCATTTCCATCTTCAACGAGCTGGATGAAAACAGAATCTTTATTTCACGGAAGCCGAGAATCCCTGAGTTGAGCTCATCACATCATCTTTTATCGTCATATTGCATACGTGTGTGTATACTACTACAAAGCTTAATTGAAACATGGCTCATATGGCATGTCATAATGAATTACCTTTTCTCTTTGATGCGGTATTCAATAGTATTTACTCAACCCTTTGAAAATCAATCTAGCCCTCATCTTGTGCATTTGCTATCCTCCTGCCTGACTTAAATCACTAATTCTTCTTGCGAGTCTCTTACACATATCTACTCTTGCTTATGAAAGGCATCATATAAATTTGTTTGTACCTATCTTATCTATATTGATGGTTCAGGATTCATTTTCACAAGAAGAACAGTGTAGATGATCATGTTCACCACTACCACCGCCACTATACTCATTATTTTCATCATCTGACTAGTGCCATCACTGCCACCAGTATGTGTATGCAATCGCACGTTTGCAGGATGTGTCCACAATTAATAATAAGTGAAAAGTAAAACCATATGGATGATAGGATTTTCTCTATATTTTTTGGAGTTGAAAATGCTTTGTATGCGCTGCTGCAACGGATTGCATGGCGCTGGAGTGGCGTTGAAAAATGATGGCATTTACTAAACATGACTCCCTGATTGTATGTCTGTTTCTGAGTGTGTTATCAGGTTATATAATGAGCATTGTCCATAGGTATATAGAGTAGAAAGTACATCGATAAACGTGTAGTTGTAATCCATGAATGTCATGTAGTGATCATATATAATATGCAATGTTGTTCAAACACAGGACATGGGCATTTTAAGACACAAATATTGGCAAATGATGACATATTCCATTTTAATGGACAAAAGTTTCCTCAGTAAAGTTGTAGAATTGAAAAATCACACAATTGTTTCCCTTTACTTTAACTAAAGTCAACTGTGCTTATTGTTTTTACTTTATTTCCTAGAATGCTACTAAGTTTTATACTTTATTTGCCTAAAGGTGCGATTTGAAAGTAAATGCTAAAAAATTAAGCGATTTTGTTCAACACAAATATTTACTTAATCAACTAATAAAAGTTGTGTGTATGAAAACAAAGTATTCTTTTAGATTCAAAATGTGAGTTTACAAGGATTTCTTTTCTTTTGCAGGAAGCCAACGGACAATTCCGACATTTACTTAGTCAACAAGGAGCTGAACTAGAAAAACTGATCAGAAAACTGGGGCCTTCCATTGATAAAGCGAGACCGTTCTACGATGCCAAAGGTGCTGCAGATGAACTTCACAAAAAATGTCTGGAAGCGGCTGCTCAATTTCATCGGGCTACAGGTAACTTCTTATTGTTAGTCTTGCATAATATCCACTAATCACAAATCATGCGTACTTAAGTGGAAGTTGTTTATAAACCAAATATGTTAAACTTTGAGAATGGTAAAAGTAATGGTACTATATTGAAAATAAATTATTGCATATAGCCCCGTTTTGTTAAAACTCTATCTGCAGTGCTTCAGCTTTCTCTCCAGCTATTCCAGTTATTACTTCATCGCTCATAGTCAAGTTGAAAGTTCCTGGAAAGAAAATCTGTAAAAATACTTACTTTTAGTACATAAAAAATAGTGTCTATACTTTGCGGTGAAAACCAAAGTAGGTATTTGAATTTAAGTTAATTCAAAACTTATTTTGTACATATATATTTCATACTATACATGTAAACAGACAAGAGAAGCAAATCCCGTCAACGAAGCATTGATCCTATTATCTGATTATATGGTGTGTAGCAATTTTTATGAGTACATTAAATGTCTCGAGGCATCACATGCATCCTCCCAGAACAAAACGAGGCTAGTTACTGGTTTCATGTTTTTTGTATTCTTTCTCAACTCTTCATCAATTCACAAACTCAATTCATTGAATTTTGAGACTACAAAAAACGAAACGTATTCAAAAAAAAAACGTATGAGTTTTGCGGCGGTACTGTAACAAGTATAAAAAGAAAACAAGCCGAGTCAGTAAATGAAAGAAAATCTACAACTTTTTTATTCCAATAGGTATTGATCGCTTATAAGAACGTATGCAAGTATATTCTAACAAGTTTGTTAGGCGTAGAAAGGAAAACGGAAAAAAAGAGAAAGTTGTTTAACGAGCTCAAAAGGTAGTGAAAGTGTAACTTGTACAAAAAATGCCTTCATTTGGTGGTTCAAGCGTCAAAGTTTTGAAAGTTTTGATGAGATGTATCTATCGAACATGCTCGACTAATAAGGAACCAAACAAAATGTCGACAAACTGCTAATTGTACTGTCTTGCGTTTTAGTTGAATAGTTTGCATTTAATAATAGCTTGTTATTTAATATGTATGTCTAAAATCTTAGCGTTATTCATATTTAGATATAAATGCATTTTATAGATATCAGGAATAATAGTATAAATAAAAATTATAAATAGGCAATAAAAAAATTTGAAAAGTTTTTTATGACTATCTTTTGTTCCGTTGTCTCCATTTGGTATGCAAACATTGCTATTTTAATACTAGCTCCTGAACTTTTATCTACCCAATCCAAGTTTAAAAATCATACAAATATGCCTCTAATTATTTTGTTAGTTTAATCCGTTTACTACTACAAGTAAGGTATATTATTATGACGAATGAACAAGTCAACCAAGTACTACTTAAATTCTAGAATGATTTAAGATGAAGATACGCACATAATGACAAGTAGTTTCTTAATGTACCATCTCAGTTAATAAATAGCAAAAGTAATAAATTATCATGTGCATGCCAAGGTCCAACTTCGAAAAAGTACTCAAAAGATCTATTAACCATGAACCAAGCCATTCAATAATCACATAAATTATTCTTGGTATATTCCGCATTGCTAAACAAACAATGATTCCAAATGAGATTACATTGCTCTATACGTTATATTTTTATTACAATATAATATCACCTGTATAAAAACTAATTCTGTTCATTTGTAAGTTGATATTTTCACTAATATGGCTTCTAAATGTTGCCCATCAAGCAACAACAAGCACCAACTATACCTACCATGTGACTAACTAAAAAGACAAGTGATAGTCTCATAAAATTTAACTGCATTATATCAGTAATCAGTTCTAATAAAAAACTGGAATGATCTACTACTAAAAGTACACGTACCATAAATCTTCCCTCTGAGGATAATAATAATATAATGCATTGCTAATTACATTCGGGAAAAAGATATCGAAGACTATACAAAGTTCGCGTCTAAGTGTCCACTTCACTTATTTAAGCTCTTGAAACAAAAAATAATATTCTTCCAAGTTAATGCAAAATACATGTGATGTTTCAGCAGTAGCAAAAGATTACGATAAAGTAAAAATACCATAAAATCATAAGTCACGTAGTCACGTGCGTGCCGCGTTATTTCCGACACATTATTTACTGCAGTGAACATAAAAGGAAACAACTTGTTGTAAACTACTAATAAACTCCACCTAATAATAATAATATTCGAACGAACAGTAAACCCGACTTTTCCAAAGTGCCTATTCCAGTTGTTTTCTTGCTCTCAAGTCTAGTCTTGCCAAATCAATCATGCTACAACTAATTAACAATAGACAAACTACAAAAAAGAGAAAGATAGACAGATATAAAGTAGTTAAAAGTTTGTAAATAGCTTGAACAGGGACGAACAAAAAAGTTATTTTCATTTTTCAAGGAGTATAAAAGCTGAGAGGATAATAAATTTCTATATGGAATTGTTATGAAATTGGAGAAAGCATACATACTTGCCGATAAAAGAGACAATACTTGTTATAGAAATGAATGTTTATAAATACCGTGCTGTACTTTTATATATTTGATGGATGAAAGAGATGTATAATTTACTTATTAATAATATTTTATTCCATGTTACCCCACACAGGTAATTCCCGATTCGACGATTCTATGTAATTAAAGTCTCCCATGATGCTTTGATATGATGTGAACTGTCGCTTATTAATAAACTTGAACTTTGTACACTGCTTACAAAGAAGATGGGAGAAGTAAAAATTAGAAGCAAAGAGATGACACATATGTTTCTAGAGTCAAGGTTTCTTTACATATTTACTGTCCTTTTTGTACCAAGCAGACAGAACAGATAAACTGACAAAGTGACAATGTGTAGCATGTTTTGATATGTGTTTTTATTATATGTGTGCATATATTTTATAAAGCAATTAAAAAAAAGAAACTTGATACATGCTACGAGCTTGTTTTGATGTCGAGTTATGTTAGTGTGTACAGCTTGTTTAAATATAAAAAGTCAAATGTTACAAAATGTTGTAAAAACAAATAAAGGGACATGACATCAAATGATGTTTTCGGTAACACAACCTAAATGAATTAAGTTGTTAATTATGAGAGACTAATAAATCACGTGACAAAACTCCCTCGCTAATTAGTCCACTAATGTATGTCATGTAGAATTTGGCATTGCATCATTTAATTATAAATAACATCATGCTCTCAGAAACATATTTCAAATTTCACGCATTTTTCTCTTTCATTTTTTAACAGATATCCATCGAGCTGCAAGAGAGACTGTGACTGCCGTTGAGAACAGATACGAAAAGGATGTGAATTTTGATAGTACCTGGCAGGAAGTGCTCAACCATGCCACTATACAGGTAACGCTTATATTTTAAAAATCTCCTAAAATGTTACTTTTATATCATTTCTCTCAGCGAGTCAGTGGCTCTCCATTATTCATTCTGTAATTGACGTGAATCTCTGCACTTGCTTTGCTTATGTAACACAAAGGCTATTTTAACATCCGCGAGGTACTTCCGTACAGAGTGCTTATTAGCTTACATTATAATACCAACAAAAAAATAAATGGGCTATTTAGGTGTTTTGCAACGGCTATTTGTAAAGCGTCCTGCGGTGGCGGATTCTGTTGGTGTCATCCTGTCAAACCCATAATGTTCGTTTTGTTCGTATGCCTACACAGCAATATCCTGTGTCCTATAAAAACTACAATAGCAATAATAGTAATAATAGTGCCACTAGTTTACAGCCACTTTGTATTCAATGGCATACTTATTATTGTCCATTCGGCAAAAACAAAAGAGCCAAAACCAAACCGTTTTCTCCTCTGTCCATGCATGTGCATTTCTTGTCTGTTTGATTCCGAATACTAAAAACACTTTTGTTAAGGATCCGTCCAGCCAGTCCGTTGTATTCACAGTCTCAGAGAAGCCAAAAGTATTCAAAAGAAGCTTCCTTACCAATGCACACTCCCTTTCACCCTTTCACACACAACAACATTCCATTCCGCTTTTACTTACACTGTTTGCCCGACTCCGGTGTTTTATCAAGATTACACTTACTTTTGTAATGTGTATAAATGTCCGTTTCTATTCCATTTATTCGCATTATTCCCCTTTTTCTTCTATCTATTCCTTTGGCAGTATTCGTGTTAATGCATAATAGCCGTATATAGGTACACCTGTTTTAGTCCAAACTCTGTTGTTACTTGATGCCACAGTTTAAGTTGGTAAACTTCTCTAGTGAAAGAACTGCGAAAGAAGATGAAGACTGAAGCCGAGGAGAAAGTAAAAAAAACAGAATGAAATGGTTGTTTACTGCTCTGTTCTTCTTTCTCTCTGGTGTGTATGTGCATGTGTGCTCACTCAGATGATGATGGTAATAGCGAATGATATTGCATTTATTGCATTGCAATGCCTTTCCCTATTTAATATCATCATGTCGTTCATATAAGAAGCCCATAGATTTATGAGCATCTTGCTCTTTGTTGATTCACAATTCCCATGTTGTTCCCTTTCCACTTATTCTCTTTCTGCTGGTCTGTGTCTGCCTCTGTCTTATAGTATATGCATGATGCCGTCTTTTGTTTTTCTGTTGTTGTTGTTGTATGGGACCCCTTTCTGCGTTTCACCGATCGCTTTTTCTCTCCTGCTTTATTTGATCTTTATTCAGAGAAGGGAGAAGTAGAGGAATTCGAATCAGTATGCGCATTTATTTGTACACTCTCTCTGGAAAAAAGATGAAAAAAACTGATATTTGCTTTGTACGTGCAGAACAAAAACAAAACAAAAAAGGAAAAATAATATTATATAAAAGCGAAAGCCCTGCTCTTATAAATACACAGAGATAGATAACAATGACATATAGGTGAAATATACAAAAGTGGAGTTTTTAGTAGGTTACGGCTTACAACAGAAAAAAATATAAAACTTTTTGTTTGGTTTTGTTTTATGAAAAACTAGAACTGGAGCAATATCGTCGTTTATTTTGCAAAAGGGCAACTGTAAAACTTCTTTGCAAAATGGGACGAGAATCCTGTGTTGGTATATTATGTATATAACAAGGGTTATGCGGGTTTGTGGGGGTGAAACGCTTGTGTAGGTTAATATTTTGGGAACATTCATAATCGTATACTCGTCCTGATAATAGTCTTTTATGGACAACCCCTTATTTTTTAGACCAGCAACAGTATATTTTATCAGTACCTATTATTAAAGCAAAAAAGAATAACATAAAAGAAATTTTCTTACGCACAGATGTACTTGAAAGTTTTATGAAAATATTTATTATTTTACTGTAAAATGTTTGTTTTGTTTTTGCTCAGGTTAACAGAAACGGTATCCCGCAATAGTATAATATAATATTAGCATAATAATTTTTCACATAAAATAGACATCACATTACCTATTTTTCTGTGCTTAAACAATGTCGTTTTATCTGTTTGGTGCCGTCACAACATAAGGTTGCATACTTCAGACATAAAAGAAAAGTGAGGTGAGTGGAGAAAGCAAAGACATTAGAAAACACAGTGTTTGTAAGCAAAGAGAAAGCTAAAAAGTAAAGCGGGACAATGCGAGATAGGACTCTGCTAAAGAAAACTGACAGCCAAGCAAAAAAGAAATATGAGCATTATCTGTTGTCTTTGTATAAACTTTTGACTTTATCCTCTTTCCTCTCAAGAAGCTCGGTGTACAGTAATGTACAAAAACAGTAAGAATCAAATCGAATTTCATTTGGAAAATGATGTTAGTATATTTATATCATGTATTGTAGGCGGTATGTATGCTGGTTCTGCTTCATAATATTATTAAATTACCCGATAGTTTTTTCTTCGATGGAATGTTCTTATGATGTTTGCTGCTTGCCATATCATCTCCATCCCATACTAATAATGCACTATAAAGTTTTATTCAATTTGAAACGAAAATAAGGATTGAAAGAAAGTGGATGCCTACATAGTTATTTTTGTTTTATCCGATATGCTTATGCGTTGAATAAAAATATAATTTATTTTTCCCGAAAAACTTCTTATGTTCCTTTCGGCTCTGTTTTCAGGTGATGGATGCCGAAAAGCAGAAATCGGATAGTGAACGCTGCCACCGGTCCCTTGCGGAGCAATTTTACGAAGCGGAGAAAAAAGTTTACGAGTTGCGAAAACTTTTGGAAAAGGATATACTCAAATCGAAGCCATATTTTGACATGAAAAATCGACTCAACAGTGCTCTGAGCGAGGTGAAAACAAGGACAGTAAAACTTCAGTCTGGCATCACAGCCGCGAAACGAGCTTACTCATTAGCCTTATCCAATCTCGAAATGATCTCGGAGGAAATCCATAGGAAACGGACACCAGGAGTGGGAGCTGAGAATGAGCATAATGAGCACAATAATGAACAAGAGAAGACGCAGCTTCAGCTTCTACACAATCATGCTAGTAGTAGTAGTAATAATAACATTAACAATAAAGGCCAAAGGGCAGAAAGCTTAGAAGATCAGGGAGATGAGCAACAACAAGGTGCTGGTATGGGAGGAGGTGATGTTGATGATGATGGAGGCGATGGAAGAGAAGATGACGAAGAGGTGGACGAGGTGTATGATCACCAGGAGGGTACAAGGGGCGATGGAAGAGGAGATGGAGCGAGTAGTAGTAGCAGTGGGCAAATAAGTGTTGCAGAATAGACTGAACTGATCGAAAATCAGAACATGTTTTGGATATTTTTTATAAGCGTGTCCGTTCGTTTAAAGCCAAATAGTTTTTGGAAAAGAAAGTATTACTACAGGAAAGGAGAAAGTTATAGGCTACTACTCGTCAAACCGTCGTCCTATCAAGAATTTTCTGTCTGAAGATACAAAGTGCCATCAATATCCCTGCCAGCCAGTCTTGTTGTTCATCAAATTATATAAAGCTCATTTTCTTCTTGGTTCCTAGCTGGTGTCCACGTGATATATACATATGCATAATATTTTGATATTATCATATGACTTAAAACTTGATCATAAAAACTTTTATCGATAAGTGTAATAATATTATTATCGTTCGTAATCGTTATTACTGTGACCGTCAAGCGTAACTCTTATGATACTAATGATAGTATTTGGAATGCTTGCCTTTTTATTTATGTAATAAACGAAATGTCTTGGATGTGCCTATGTATAAGTAATACGTGCAACTTGAATTTACTTATGTAGTTAACTTATATTGTTGATAAATACTCTAATTTTTTATAGCATTTTGTAGTTGAACGAAACGAAAAACGTGTATATTTTGTATATTATTTTTTAATATGACGAACGATATTTATTAATGTTATCCGGTAGCAGTTTAACTAGATATTAAGAAAACGTGTGTAAATTACATGCTTAAATGAAACATGTAAACCTATTACATATGAAGATGATCAAACAAAACTTTGCATCTACTTAATGATGTTCTTCTTATCATAGCTATCTCCTTCACACAATATGTATTTACTTCTCTAGCTTTAATTTGACAAATGAATCTCTTCACTATTTTTTTTATAGAATCTTGGAACTCTGCATAACTGCCAACTTTCTTGGGTGGTTTAATAACGTAGATAGATGACATTAGATGAGATTTAATAGAGGTGATTACAACTCGATTCAAAGAATTGTTAATGTAAAAACAAAGTGTGGCATTTAAATTTTTATTTTTTAGTAGTCGTACAAACAAACAATCATTTATAATGACAATCATTCACAATCATGAAAAAACGTCATTAGGATCCTATCATCAATTATTACATACCCACTTGTTGATTGACCTCAAAGATGGTTTAAAATACCTATGTAAAATGTCTCACCACCTGAAGCTTGTTACATTTACTTTCAATATTCATTACATTATTATTAGATAATTATTATTATTGTATTTTTTGTTTTTATTTGTAGTAAATAATACAGTACGGTTTATAACTGTTTACACATGAAACTCAGAAACTCGGAAAAATCATCTCATTTATTGTTGTTACTTATTATATAAATTCGTAATACTTACTTTATACTACTTAAAAACATTATAAGTATCGCCTATGCACTTTATAATCAAATAAGTAATAAAAACTGTATTACTTTCTAATATAGTTTTACGACTGTTTATTTATTAGCAAATTTAGCATGTATTTAGCACGTCTTTCAGATTTATTTGTTCAACTATTTTCATCGTATTAATATGCACACATTATATAATTGGTAATGTTTACTTGATATAAATAGACTTGTATTTACACATCATCCAAAATTAAACATTAATATATTTCATAATGCAGATCATTCATTAATCAGGATTAATAAGTTACTCATTGCTTATTTTTTACTATTTTCAATTTTTAAAATTAAATACTTCATTAATGAACAGTGAAATAAGTTAATAATTTTAAAAAACCGGATTTGTTTGCATTTCAGTATGTGGTGTGTGGCGTAGGAATTCGATCTGATACTTTTTCTGTCCACTTGACTGATCATTGAAAACTTCCTGGATTCCGGATGCACATAACTTTCAATTTAATTTAAAAAGAAAGTTTAAAGCTGTACAGTTTACGGTTAAAAGATGAGTTTATTGTTATTGCACTATGTCATATAGTAACTAGCATATAACATTATCTCTAAGCATAATATATTACACAATATGGCGGCAGTGATGGAGCATTCATCGACGTGAACTTTTAAAATAAACTGAACACCAAACACTAGAGTTACGCATTTTATGATACATAACCGACGTGGATGGATGAATGGATTTTTGTTATTTGGGTCCATATTTCCCTGTGTAGGTGGTGAAGAAAGGCGGACAACAAAAGCTCGGAAGGAAATCTTAAAGGATTTTTCACGGTTTGGCAATCTTTTTATATAATGTACAAGTTATGTAAGTTATAGGCACGGTAAATTCACTTGTTTTTTCCATTATGTCGTTTCTTCATCAGAATCAACATAATCCTGTTTTCATTTGAATTAAATTCCCCAAAGAAGTACCACCTACTCCTCTACTCCTCATTGTTTGGTATTTTTAGGCATTCTTCCTTGAAAAAAGGTTGTGTTGGTTCAGTTGTTATGTTTTTATATGCATGGCTTTAGTATCTATTTAGCGGTTGTGCCTCAGGCCCACTGGGACGGCGTCTTCTTTTGAAAAAGCCACACTAGAAAAGAAACACACAAAACGTAAGTAAGCAAAACAATACGGGAAAATTGCTTGATATCTATAAAAAGAATGTGGTCTCGAGAGGAATCAAAGAAAGAAAATTAGAAATTCATGAGGCGAGCCGGGATAATCTTCAAAGCTGTAAAGAAATCCTAAAAAGAACTATTTGTGCACTCCGTCACCGTCACAAATTACATAATCATATGTATGTTGTCTTTAAGCTTTATAAAAATTGGAAATTGGTGGTCCTATTTTAAATTTCATTTGACTAAAATTGCATTATTTGTACATTGCATGTTCACAATCAATTCTATTATTTCGATTAAACTTTTTTTTCACATTCCCACAAGGTTTTACGACTGTGTCATGAGATGATAATATTATGCTGCTATTTGAAAAACACAAAATATTTAGCTTAGTTGTATGCAAGTCCCAAGCATGTACTCACCTTGTAGAAGATGTAGACAATAAGAAGCAAAAGCAGCACTCCAGCTAGTGCCGCAAGAAAGTAAACCCACCATGGAATTGGCGCCGGCACAGAGAGATCCTGCAGCTCCTCTATCGTCGTATCGATTTCGTATTTTCTAAACTTCAAATAAGTTGGATCCACATTGTAAGGCAGTTGGGTGACCCAAGTCACTAATCTTGAAGATACGTTTACTCCATAGTCCCCGTGAAATTCCTAAATACATAACCGAAACCAGAACAAGGGCAAATAAAAGAGGAAAAATATTTTTTGAAAAACAATTTTGATGAAAATGCGTCATCCCATTTTCAGAATATTGTACGGTATGCAACGCTTCTACAATTTTAATTTAAACGTATAGATTTTTTAGTTGTCTACCCGCCGCACATGAAAAATCCAATTTCAAAATGCCCGAACACGATCCTCTTATAGCAACCTCTGACTATTTTCATTTAAAATAATAAAACCAGAATGAATTTGTTTTACAGCGAAGAGAAAGCCGTGTATTCAATATTGCATCCTTTTTTAAGTTCATGATCGTCATCTCATATTATACAATTTTTTCGTTTGAGGGAGTAAAGCCAGAAAAGCGACGGTGGCGGTAAAAGTGAAGAGCAATAGGTATGCATGGCGTTCTCAGCGTCATCAAGACATATCGTCACTAGCAATTTCCAGTAATAACATTTCGCAAGTTTGTATATAGCTACATTATTGAAATGATCACCACCGTCAACCGTCTCTACCACTTTTCCTCCTCGAACACACTTGACTTCATGAAAAAATCTGATAAAAAGAATTCAAGAAGAATTTTATCCTCTTATTCTCGCCGTCTCTTCTCTCGTCGAGGAAAAATTCGATTGCATCTTCACTTTCTCTTCTCTGCTGTTTTTACCTATAATAATGCGCATAGGCGTCATTCATCTGTTACGTCATTACAATATATTTTATTGCAGTGAAAATGATATATGATAAAACTATTTTAAAATTTTGCTTATAGAAATATAATCCCTTATTCTTGCGTAACCACACTATAGCAAATACACCCGAATACTCCCTCTTTTTTCAGAGGATTCACTCCAGGATTGTTTGCTTGCTAGCAAGCAGCATAACATATTTATATATCAGTTAGTTTACCAACCTGAATAAGTGTATCACTGAAAATTCTTCCCCTGAGCATAAATATTACACTCGAGTTACGAGGGAAATGTTTGATGTGACATCGGATTTTGACACACTTGGTTGGTCCGCAAGACATTTCTTTCTCCAGCTCCTCCGGTGTGGCCCGTTTACTCCTTCTGTTTCTTGTACTCCAGTAGCTCTCCTAAAAAGTCAAATATTAGAATTCAACCAGCGGAAAAATCGCCGTGAGAAAAAGAAGTCAAATAGTGCGCGAGTGTGACACAAAATAATACTACAATACAGTGAATATTGTAAGCAAAAAGCAAAACTGTCGACTAGTCTAGAGTAGATAGCATTGGAAGCACCAACAAACCATGAAATGAAACGTATTTGCTTTAAAAAGGTATAAGTATAAAAGAGAAAGCGGAGAAAGTGTGCCTGATACTCAAGAGAGTAGAGAGACAGAACGACAGAAAGTAAAATATATAACCTACTTCGTATTCATCGCCAACTCCTCCGCTTGTGCCGCTACCTCGCCTTTCAAGTTCAGCCTGGGAATTGGCAGAGTAGCTGCGACTATAGTTGTATGCGCGAGTATATCCCCCAGAGGAACCCCCGCCAAGGGAGTGCTCTCTTCTGTATTCATGTTGAGAAGTAGTGTTTTGCCCGTGGTATCCACCAACACCTCCACCACCGAAAGCGGCAGATCCTGAGGATGAATGGCCCGCTCCAGCACCGTGACCAGATCTGATATCTGTAGAACCTACACCACCGATGCCGTAGTGACGAGCAGCGTTATCGTAGTCAGAACCACCTCGATTGTATGTGCTGGATGAATACTCTTCAGATTCCCTGTATAAACCAGAGCCAACAACTTCACCGCCACCAACACCACCGCTTCCGTAATGCTGTTGTTGTCTTGATGCAGAAGAGCCGCCTGTCCCATAGGTACCATGAGAGGTGAAAACATTGTCCCGGTTGCTGCTGCCGTAATGGGTGCTGGATTCTGTTACTCTTCTGCTTCCACTTCCACTGACGGCACTGTGTCTACTGCTTTCTACGTTGTCACCTCCTCCAGCACTAGTTACGTCAAAGGCGCCATGTACCAGAGTACCACTTACGGGGCTGCCAAACATATTCCTGTTAGGCTGTGATCCAGAACCAGTGCTGACACTGGTAACACCCGCCTGTTCCCTTCGAATGATCCCTTCCTCAGAATCAATGACAGTTGCAGCTCCGCCCCCAATTGCACTACCAGTTCCACGGTGCTGTGTCGTTGTTGACGCTCTGCTGTAAGTACTTCCTCCGTGCCCACTGATATTACTTCTGCTACCGCTACTACCCCCTCGATTTATTGAAGACGTACCCTCCCCACTTCCATGATAAGTTCCACCATCTCTACTGCTGCTACTGTAGCTGGTACTCTCTCTGTTGCTAGAACCACTTGAATAACTTCCCCCTCCACCACTTCCGTAGTAACTGCTGCCACCACCACCAACTCCTCCGCCTCCTTGGCTACTGTATGTGGTGCTACTTCTTGAGCTACTAGAATAACTTCCACCGGAACTTGCACCACCCCCACCCCCTCGAATAAAGCCTCCATCAGTCCTTCTCAGTATTCCTTCCTCAGTATCCAAATCAACTCCCGAAGCAGTGATCACCCCCTGCTCCTCATAATACTGTTGCTGAGTCCTTTGACTCTGCCACTTGCTTTTTCTACTCAAGGTCAACGCCAAAGGATTTACATCATCCACGTGATCACAAACTGCTGGCCCATCCACCATAGGCTGTTCCAGCAAATAAACCAAATGCTGACCGGATACAGTGTAACTTGGCCAGAGTATTACCACCTCAGCCTCCTGAATATCACTAGGTCCTTCACATTTCACTTCATAAATGTGCGTCACCTCAGGTCCAATTTCTGTCTCCAAATTCTTCTCAGTAAATCGTTTCCACTGAGTCGCATTATGTCGCACTGGCTGAGGATCACTCACACCAAACACTTTCATGTCAGTTTGCACCCTAATGGGGAAGGATACTCGGATCAGATTGTCCACTCGTTTGTGCACGTCCTCTGGATTAGTTGAGTTTGCTTCAATGTGGAAATCATAAGAGGATTTGATTTCCGAGCCGTACCGTGGTTGGAAGAAGACGCGAAGACGAGCTTTTGAGTGGAATGGAAGGGGATTACCGATATCACACCGGAGGGTATTGTTTGTCGAAGGGGTGGGCGCTGAGCACAGGATTGGCACGTCTTTTGATGTGTCAAGACGATCAAAGTTTACATAGGAGAGGCCTTCAGGAACTCGCATGAACAGCATTGTCTCGTAGCTGTCCTCCCCGTTGTTTGCCACTTCCACTTCAACCCAAATCCGTTTTGTAGAGCCCATTAGGAAGGATCTATCCGATCTTCAAAGGGCAAAGAAAATACAGAGAAAAGGAGAGGATGAGAGAAAATGGACATTTTTGCTGCAGTACGAGGATGGAATAGCATCGTAAGAAAATAATGTAAAATTTATATAAGGATCACACAACTCCTACACAATTTTTTGGTAAGTATACTTTGAAGCGATGAACATGAACAATAAGAGTATTGCTTGTGACGTACTTATTCATTTCATTACGTATCCATTACAAAGGATAATGAGTGATACCTTCAACCTTTTGAAATATCCCCACTTAATACTGCGGTTTTTATCTACTTGTCTTTTCTTGCCCTGTTTTGGTAACTTCCAGTGTTCTCAGTACACATAAAAGGAAATCTAAGGAAAGTCTTTGTGACAGAGAATATATAATATTTCGCGGTTAGTTTATAAATGGACCTTTCATATGTTGTAAGTTAGTTAACATGTCATTAAAGTAGCTTCAGCTAATCATTAAAACGAGTTCAAGTGTACATTATGAAAATTAATATAATTTGCACTTCAATGTTCAGTTTATCTCATATTTTCCACATACAGTAAAACCTATCTATAAGACCACCTCAGTTTCCCCCGTGGTGTTTTACTTGTTAAAATACTCCCTTATAAGCAAACTCCTTATAAGCAAAAACTCCCTATAAGGAGGGCTATTTTACGTCCCTTGAGAAAAAATACATCTTTATGAGCAAAATACAACAAAATTTGAAGGAAAAGAAAGAAGATTTTTATGTCCATGTATAATGCATACAAACTCCAAGCACTATTGACTTGTGATTACGGAACTAAATTTTTTACATGTATACTTGTATATTGTCGCAGTACGTATATTTCTATGGATGATATAAGTTCCTAAGTTTTAACTCTATTTTCCTTTCTAGAAAACCCTGAAAAACTCCGTACAAGCAAAAATTCTCTTATATAGAGGTTTTCTCTATAAGGAAAACTCCTTATAAACAAAGGAAAACAAATTTCCCTTTGGCTTTGCTTATAAAGAGGTTTTACTGTATATAGTACGTATATTTCAACATTTACAAAGGGATATGTACTCCGTCAACTCTATCCGAACTATTGTTCTCTTCCTAAGCTTTTAACAATTATTAAAATATTAACCACTTTCATAACAGTGTGTTGAACTGCCAACTTGTTTGAACTTGTTATATAATTTGATAAGGCAAGTTTAATAAGTTACTTACACAGGCCTCAGTTATTTTTGGATGTAGTAGCTTTCAACGTTTTCACTTAACTAATCCATTAAAAATTATTCGCTGGTATGCGAATTATGTTACATAAATTTTAAAAACATTAAATTTAAGAAACCGGAAACAACTTGGCCTTAAATATTCAGTCCGTCAGTCTACTAGCATAACTAAATTCCACATCTCTTACTTATAAGTATCCTTGTTTAACTACAAAACTAATTACTATATTTTTGCCATTGGTTGTAATCGCAAGTTTCTTTGATCTGTCAGGACATGAGTTGCCCTTTAAAACTTCTGGTTAAGACATGAAAACACTAATTGTTCTGTCATTAATACGTAACATGCCCTTTTCTAAAAGACGTCCTGTAAAAGAATTCATATGCTTAATTGTATAAGAATAAAAATAAGCATTTCTTCTCAAGGTGAGAGTTAAGATTGCATCCAATTTTCTCCTAAAAAATCCTCCCTTCTTTTCTCTTTAACTTTATGAAAGGTTACAAAGAACACAGATAACCCACAATTTGTCCCCAACATATTATATGAAAATGCAGCAAAAATATTGTTTGTACTTACTGGTTAACTTTGACCACAAGATTTGGAACACATATGTTGTCAGAACCGCAATTCTTTTGAATAGAAATAGATTCCTTTTCGACGGATGATGTCGTTACGTCAATAACTGGTGGTAACTCACGTCGCTCGTGATACCTGCTTTCTCGCATCGAGCTCCGCAGCTCGGCTTCCAGGGAGGTTAATTTATCTCGTATTTGTGGCTGTAGTGTCAGCAACATCATATCAGAAATGAAAAAAAAACGCACAAAACATATAAGTTACTCCCATTTAACATTTCACCACAAGAAAATACTACCTTTACTTTAGCGTCCTGTTATGTACTTTTACGATGACAAAAGAAGCAAAGAAAATTGAGTCCAGGGGACTCAGAAAAAAGAGTATTTTAGAGAAGCTCAGAATATAAGCACCATTGGTACTCGGCGGTGATACCTTTTTTTTCTTTTCTCTCAAGAACCTCATGACTATGACGATCATGATCATCATCCTGACGGTTTGATGGCATTGCATTACTTTACGCAATCCCTAGTCTCTTCCACTTTTCTCTAATATTAACTCACTGAAAGACATTTTCCCGTTACTAAAATAAAATAGTTCCGTACCGTTGCACTCTACCTACCTACTCACGTAGTACTTTCACTTTCTCTACTTATGGGAACGTTCCCACATCCGAGAATATATGTCGCTTGGAGAAAGCATAATTTTATCTTTTACAATTCAAGTTATTTAAAACATAATACCGTCATGTATGAACATTCCCAAAAAACTAGTAAAAATATGGATCTTGTCTTTTATTCCTACTTTCCACTCTTCTTCGATATAGACCAAACCAAGCTGAATAATATCATGTACATTAGCTCACTTTCTCTCTCTCTCGCTCTCTTCAAGGAATCGAGAAAGAAGCAACAAGAAAAAGGGAAAAGGGGTACATGGGTACACGGTACACACTTCACAAAACGCAATCCAGGGTAGAAACTCGTTTTTCCTCTTCCTCTCCGTCTTATCGTTTTTTTTCTTTGGAAAAAACTATTCTGCTGATTCCCCAAAAATATAAATTTCTTCCTTTTCTTTTCTCATCGTCAGTGTCACTGTATGTGTGCCTTTTCTTTCCTTGCTTCCTTTTCTTGTCTGTACAAACATTAGCAGAACATGCAATTGCATTCTTAACTTGGAAGTACGTACTTTTTTGTACGTATGAGCGTAAGAGTGACGTATGTATTTCACTTTCTCTCCTTTCTCCCAAGAGAGAAAAGTTCATTCATTCAAGATTCAACACAAATCATGATACTTTTAGGCAATATTTACTTTTTTCATCGTGACCATCATCATCATGATCAGTCAGGTCTACCTAACCATTCCCATACATTTTCTCTGATGTTTTCTGATCTTGATTTCAACAGGAGAGGAGAGCACATTATTTCACTTGAGTTCCAAACTAAAAGGATATATAATCGTGTGGAATAAATTTTGTGGTGGTGAAATTTATTGTTATTATTATTTTTACTGCTTCTTTTTTCTGGTAGAAACCAGTAAGTACTACTCCTACTACAACTACTTCAATTGACGTCTAGTTTTAATGCTTTTTCTTCATAAATTTATTTACATTCGATTTTCCTTGATGTAAGTTCTATATATAAAGTAAGCAGCGCAAGAAAAGGAATCCCTTTGTGTACACGTGAGGGAAGATGAGGGCGGTAAACACAAAAGGAAAGGCGAATAAGATGAAAAACTATCTCATTTCTGATTGTCTTTCCACTTTTTGGAGAGAGGGATTCTAACAAATTCTATAAATAACCAAATAATGTATGATACCGAGTATCAAGTAAAATGTTTTCTACAGGATAGGGTCGTTTGTAAAATATGTTCCCAAATTATGGCATACTTTTTAATAAAGAAACTAGAACCGCCAGCAGTTGTTAATTGAACATTGTAATAAGATAATTGATGTCGTTGGAGTTTTTAAATTTGTCCATTCAATAATGTTCATTAATAGTTGTACAAACGACTGCATTTTTTTTATATTTTTTAGTCGAATTCAAACTCGAACTCGGAGTGGATATTCTTTTTTTAAGTATCCAGAAGATAAACACAGTAAACTAGTACTGATCTATTGTACCAGAAAGAAAGGGACATACATACATACACAACATATGTGCGAGTTTTGGTTAGACAAATTAATCCAAAGTCAAACAGCAATCCCCAATTCTTTAATAAAAAACCAAGCTAATACCAAAGTGACTACAAATCGAAATTCAATTCCATATACCTACTATCTTTTACAAACAGTCACAGTACAGCAATTTTATTGCAAAATCTAAGTCAGCTCGTCGAGATGTACCTGTGTACAAATTTTCAGCAACTTCTACCGTGATAACTTTCGGCGTCTCAAATTGTAAGATATATCAATAAATATTAAATTTGAGAAAACTAAAAACGGACAAAAACTTATCATAATTTGTCAACTTGGCTAAAAATGAATCAAAAGTGTTTCATCGTTTCTTGGAAGGAAAGGGTATAAAAGCATATTGCCAATTAATATCAGTGACATTTCTCACCCGAAGGTAAACTTGCTGGGTGGAGCAAACCTCCTTATGTTTCGTCAGTCTT
>JAQFYG010000307.1:0-35290 GCA_034694325.1 Entomobrya corticalis | reverse complement strand
TCTCATTGAATTTGCCGTCATTGATAACCCCTATGTCCTTAGTTTCAGCTCTCTAGCATACGTATGTATAGCCCAGTGTAAGCTTTAATGAAAAGGCGAGGCGACAGGAGGCGACAGGAGGCGACAGGAGACGACATGACATGTTGGATAAAATCATATGCCAATGGGCAAATAATTCATATTTTTTACAGAATTCTTTTAACAGCATTATGAAATGGTGAAGGCTTTATGGTTTTCAGAAGGCTGATAAATATGGTGACTCAATCATCTACCAACCAGCATAAAATATTTGCAATAGCTTTTAAGCATTTTAACGGTTACTGTCAAATGTAAGTAAATATCCACATACCAGTGCTCTTGTCGCTCATAGCATGTAGTAACCAGCCACTAGTGCTTTCTTAAAATGAGACTTTGTTTTTTTATTTCGGGGAAATCGACAGTTGGCAGTAGAGCCGTGTGAGGCAATCCAATTATGTATTTGCTTATCATGATGTTTATCATATCGTCATCATGCAAATACCTATTTAAATACATGCATAAGGTGTACACTGTACACATGCTGCTACTGGAAATCAGAAAAACAAGTGTCGTTGACGTTTCGTTGAGAATATGATGAATCACAGACGATCAAACAATGACACATACATGGAAATGGAATCTAGAAATTGACCCCTATTGAATTATTCAATATTATTGCTACCTTTTTTTTATCGCAGTTGTTAATGTTATTTCCATTATTTGTGCAAAAAACAATCTGTACAAAAACTGCATCCTTTTGTTGGGAATCATATTGAAAACGTCGTTAAAAGAAGCGGAGAGGTAAATAAAATACGTGCTCCAGACAAGAATCAAGGACACACAGTACGGTTATGCATTCAAATCTAATTGATTTGCTGATGGGAACATCACCGTTTCTCACAAAATATTTGGTCATCATTTTTATGTAACTGAATTTATTTTGTTATTTCGCTTATCAGTAGTTTTCTCATATCCACATAATATGTCATATATACAACATGATTTTTTTTGCAAATTTTTATTGATTTTTTCCCATTCCTTTTCCAAAACACTTAGATAAGATAAGAGTAAAAATGAATAAATGTCACCATGTCATGCATATTACATTTATGTGGCGTGTTGCATTACAGAGTAAGCGATATTGACAAAAAATATTATAAACCTTGAACGCTCTCTACTTCCAAGCCCTTTTTGGATAGCAGACGAAATGAAAAAAAGCTTGGACAGATGACACATTTACTCATAATATGTGCTGTGGTAATAATGTACGTGCCAAACTCGCTGGTTGAGAAACTCAGTCTTGTTGTGACTGAAGAGGATAATGAGGGGGAAAGTGACGACTGGACGATAAGCACAAGTACTGACCCTGACTTTTTGAGTAGCACATTAATTTCAACAGATCCTCCCATTTCGTCTAGTACCGGTGGCTCCACTGGCGTTACCAGCCCTGGGGGAGAGGATGGAGAAGATGATGGAAGTGAAAAGAAGTGGGTTTTACCTGTGGTCATAAGTTTAGGTTGTCTTTTATTAATTGTTGGAGTAGTCATAATAGTGGTCATCTGTCGAAGAAGGAAGTGTTTCGGATTGCCCCTGCCATTTATCAAGAGGAAGTTCCATTTGGCACAGCCCATAAAGAAACTTGCGGGGAGCGTCAGGTCATCAATATCTTCTACATTTTCATCATCAGGTGGATCTATATTAGGAAGGGATGGTAATAAGCAATTTAGAAAGTATGCGGTTCGACTGGATAAAAGGTTTGAAGAGGGAGGAGGTGGAGACAATGTTGATGGAGCTATTCTTAGAGGAAGGGATTTGGATGGGATCATCGGAGAAAAAGATTTTTCAGGGGAATTTGAAGCAGTGAAAAGAGCAGATTTGAAGGATATCCTGGTTACTGCAGCATTAAAACCAGAGAATTTTCTGAAAAATCGATTCAGCAATGTGCTACCTTATGACAAGACGAGGGTCGTTCTGACAGGAGAAGTGGCCTCCGGCAATGACTATGTGAACGCAAACTATGTTTCGGTAAGGAATAAAACAGAATATGTATTCGAAACAGAAAAAAAGTTCAGAAAAGATTACAGAAAATCTGCTCTCTTTTTTTCCTAGGGTTATTCCAAAGAAAATGAATTTATTTGCACTCAAGGACCACTTAAGCAAACAGTTCAAGATTTCTGGCGAATGTGTTGGGAAACACGGGCAGTAGCCATAGTGATGCTGACAAAGTGTTATGAAAAGAACCAAGAGAAATGCCATCCATACTGGCCATCTGGAAACACAGGTTACTCCACGTTTGGAGATATTAAGGTAACGCTGGAGAGGAAAACCACATGGAGACTCAAGGGTAGCAAATTAAGTGAGGAGCCGGATTTAGGTCGCCATTCTCAAAAGGAGCACCTGTGGCAGGTATCAGAACTGAAGATGGAAAAGGTAGGAGAAAACGAAGCAATCATGGAACATCGCAGTATCATTCACATTGTCTTTCTAAGTTGGCCAGACTTTGGCGTTGTTGATCCACCAAGTAGTTTGATCAGTTTTGTAAAAAACGTACACGAATTGGTTCGAAAAAATGAAAATAACAACAACAATGAAATCAAAAGAGACCCAGGGCCGATTTTGGTGCATTGTAGTGCAGGTGTGGGTAGATCTGGAGTATACATTGCAGTTGATCAGCTAATTCAACAGTTTGAAGAATTCAACAACGAAGATGATCCTCAAAACTATAGAAATAAGTCAGTTAACATTTTTCGGATTGTTGCAAAGATGAGAACCGAAAGAATGGGAATGGTGCAAAATTTACAGCAATACACGTTGATCTACAAGTGTCTCCAAGTACTAGTCAGCAAGAAACTTGGTAACTCAAAGCATGAAAATGAGCCATGCATTGTGAGCAATGACGTGATTCAGGGATCTGATTGGGGTCTAATTTACCCAGAAACGAATCCGAGCTAATGACTAATAATAATTTTTTAAACCGCAAACAGCATCTCTTTTTGACAGACATCCAATTATGTAAAATTTTGCTTTTATTTCGGCTGACAGCCAAGTTTGAAAAGAAGGAGACTTTGTCTAGAAAGCCAAGTTACATTATTAATGATTTCGAATTATTCAAATTTTGTGAAGGAAAAAATAAAAAAGAAAGAAAGCATTACATATTTTTTTTAAAATCTTTTTTTTTTGTTTGTTTTTAAAAATATTTATACATCTTGGTTTTTGGTGGTGGTCAATGACTTATTGTTGTAGATGTTGTCTCACCTTCTTGCTCGTAACTATCTATCCGGAAGGCATGAAAATTATCAGAAAGCGGACAGACTAACGAATAATCTGGCACTCTCGTCATAAGCATCCGGACAAGTAAACGGCATCAGAAGAAGAGGCATGTTTTTGGTTTTTAGCAAAAATGAAGGGACGCAAAGTTGTCCTTGTTTTTGAAAACAGGACCCCAGCTTCCATATTGTTGCTGTTGTTGTTGCGATTGACCACCTTTATTTGTTGCTCCAGTTGAAGTTGTTTGAGGTGTCATTTTAAATGATGAACTGCTAACCGCTGGTCCAGCACTTTTTCCGCACATGCCACTTTGACCCTGCTTCCTAAAACAGTATCAAAACGAGTCATGATGAAAAAGGAAGCACACACTTTCATACTTTCTCATAATCCCCCAAAAACCCAACTTTCATTAACCTTTTCATTTTTTTTACCTGGCAAAAGGATCGGAAGAGCTTAATGTCAACATGTTACTATTTCCAACTGACTTTTCAGTTTGTACCATAATCCGGTTAGGAATATAACAATCCAAAATAATGTCGTTGTTATATTATGATGACAATATGATGACTTTGATTTAGTGTGTCCAATCAATTATTCTTCTGATATGTATTACATATAATGCTTTTTCTCTTTTTCAAGTTTGACGAATCTTTGCACTTCCTTCCAAACAAAATCTGCAAAAAAATTCAAAGAATTCATGATTTCAACAGTTACTACGACGCTGACAACTAGAAATTTCCGTTTTCATCAAGAAATTAAAATAAAACCAATATTATTTGCTCATATAATATTCAATAACCATCATCTCTTTATATAACATGCAGGCAATTCATGTTTCTTTCATGAACTGTCATCACGAAGAAAAAAATTCTCATCTAAATCCACCAGTCAGAAAAAAATTGTAGACGACGACGCAATTCCCACTGGACTGGTGACTTGACTTCTTCAACTGGACCCCGGTCGTTCGTCGAAACAGTCGTTTGCAACATTTTATGTGTATATTATATACCTATATTCCTAGTAGTACGCATTTTTTTTCTGGCAAAGCGATGTAAATTGTCTCTTCGTCTCTTAAACATTCATACAATTAGTTTCCACTTCTTGCAAGCTTGAGAAAAATGTCTCAGAACCAGTACCAGAGGACGACACGACATGTTCGATGACAATGTTTCATAGATGTGGTGCATATAATAATAGTTAAATACTAAGAAAGAACAATTACAAGGTATACATACGGAAAAAGTCAACAAGTTGAGTGAAACATGATCTCTAGATAAAACAAAATTACATTCTTTCCTCTCCCTGTCTTTTTCCAATATTGTGATTGTGACTGTGTGACTTAAAGTGTAATGTGAATGTGTGCATGCATAAACATCTAGTTAAGTAGCATGTTATCAATGTGATATGAATGTCTATGGAGATGGAAAAGAGAGAAGAAGAAAAGAAGGAGAAGCAGTTATTAAAACAAGTCAAGGCCATCCACCACCGCACCATCATCATCATCAGTCACCACACAAAGCGCGATGAAAGGAAAACGCAATGCAAATATAAATACAAAAAAAGCTGCGTAAGTACACAAGAAAACAAGTGCAGAAGAGAGTCTGTGATGATGATGAGGTGAGGGAATCATAGTGGATGGAAGGTAAATAGGTAAATAAATAAAATAAAATAAGTAAATAAAATAAAACATGAAATAATGGCGAATAAATCTTAAGAAACGTAGCTGAAAAGTAAAAGATGGCGAAACAAAAAATAATGATTTTGCAAAATGAAAGTCTGACAAAGAAACTTTAAGACAATAGCATTTTTGAATATCTGGAAACGGACGTTATAAGAAGGTGGAAAATTACATGACACCATGTCAACGTCATACTATGACATAACAAATATCTTTGTTCTTTATCCAAACTGACAGTATGAAATTAGCCCTGAAAAATTTTACAGTATTTTTCCATCTTCTAATACTTGTTGACACAAAAATAATGGAAATTTAGCAATAAACAGCATTTGAATCGCATGAATGTGTCCAGCAAACTGATTGGATGAGAGACGGACAGACGACTAGTCAAAATAGTCGGTCATAGATAAAAAGTCAAATTTTTTTGCTACAAGGGCTTTCAACAACGTACGTAATAGTAAATAAGTACAGTCGAAGCTCGATATAGTGGACACGCAGGAGCAAGTCCAAATTTGTCCACTATAGCTATTTGTCCACTATATGAAATGCGTTTAGCATGTAAACGCCCATGTCGCTCGCTGGAAGAGCAAATCAAAATCTGTCCACTATATACATATCCACTATATCAAGCTTCGACTGTATAAACCAGTGCTATCTGCTTATAATAGGTAATGGGCAATCATGAAAGTAAGATACGAAATGCAAATAAAAAATTAAAAAACCGTCATTCGTCAACATGAAAAGGATTTTAAAAAGTAGTAGGGATCATTGGACTTGTGATGATGATGATGACGGTGACTGAGCATTGGTCAAGCAAGTGGACACTTTTTCAGGTTGACAAGCAAGTTTGTTAAAACAAGTTATAGGAGATAGATTGGGAGAATTGATTTTTTTGTCTTTTTCTTACTTATTGGTACAGTTGTCCTTTTGTCGTACAGCGTCGTAGTAAGTAGTTGAATATAAGAATGCACCTGAAGAATTAGTTTAAATATTGTTAAGTCTATATAATCATGCCAAATGCTATAATAGTAATATTATGCTAAGCTAAATACAAGATCCATTGATGGATGATGAGATGACAAAGGTGATAGTAATGTAGATATAAATATTAAACATCCAGTCAGCACGACCTGATCAAATGATCTAGCCATTCTAAAAAAGTACGTCCATCGCATTTTTGTTGTCCCTTTTGTCACAAAGAAACAATTTTTGTCCGGCTAGATTTGGGATTTTAAGAAGAAATGGGGCGTCCTGAGACTAGCTTAATTTATAGATATGCTGTTTTTGGATGCAATGAACAGAGACATTTCAGTTAAAATGCCAGCAAAACAAACGTATTTATCTGATTCGTTCTGATGAAAACGAAATTCGAATTTGGAAAGAGAAATATTTTAAAATAAAGTTAAATGATACTTACGAATGGACTGTGAAAGATTCCGACGTGATTAGCTCGTGTCAAGGAACGTGGTGTAGGGTGGTGAGGACCCACAGCTCTAGTCTATTTCCAGAGTTGCCCAGACGGCTACCCTTAATCGTGTTAAGGTTCCGGTCGAGCCTACAAAATTTTCAGAACATTTGCCATTAACTTAATTATGCTTCGACGCATTTCAATTGACTTAATGAGCTTCATTTTAAAAATCTTTGAACAATTTTGGCAACAAAATTTTACCTGAGCTTGTTCTGAAATCGTCGTGTTTGCTGGTTGAGAGCGTGGACGCACTTCATCGACACACAAATTTCCTATTTACGCATTAAAAACAAAAAAAAATTAATTTAATTAAACTCTTTTTAGAGCGTTTAAATTAAATATTTTTTTTACCGAATTGTAATAAACAATAAAATATTTGTTTACTTTGTTAAGTCACACTGTCTTTTTGTTATTTCACCAAATAAGATGGGAGAGTGAAAAGCACACAAGAGCGATTGACGTTGGCACGATTGCTTTGAAGGCTGCTGAGCAACTGGATATGAGCAAGGCCAAGGGCAAGAATAAAAATGGTACCTAAACCTGATCGTCATGTGTTCATGTCGATCATGATGAGCTGGTACCACTCATTCAAGTACTTCTTCATTCGCAGACAGTCATCCTGATCATCATTGCATTTTTCTGTCACGATCAACAATGGAAATAAACCAACCAGAAGTAGTTGACCAGAAATCCTGAGATCAGCCAAACACACCAGAATGCTAGCCTAACTGGACGACAAATGACAACTAATCATTAAATTTCGTTCCCTTCCCTAACCTAGTCAACCGGTCTATCATAAGTTACTTTTAATTAGAATGCCATTCATCAAGTAGACTCCATGATAAAAAAAACACTGAACACTGTTCATTGCAACATAGTTGATTTTATCTTTTTAAAAAACTTCACATCATTTTTATTTTTCTTGATTTCTTTTTTATAATTTCTTTATCATCAACATCATCATGTTCAAAAAATGTCTTCACGATTCATTATTAACATTACAAAAAAGTATTCACTCTTTGAGAAAAAACGCGAACATCAACCAAACGTAATATCTAAACAATCAATCGATTAATTTGATTTGAAGATTTTTTTGCAGAGGAAGACGGGAACAACAATCAAATGTAGCTTCATCATATTTTTACAATTATCATAATGCCAATATGACATTCAGTACTCATTCTCAACGTTCTTCCTCTGTTCAGACAACACGTAAGTATTTTGACACTTAAGATTATAACTTATCAATATTTTTTACTATCTTAATTAATAGTAAACTAAAATGACTGATCATACCAGAAAATATTTTTTATTTTAATCCTTATATACCTTACATATTATGATTAGTATCATATTATTCACCTCATCTCCAACATACTCTTGTTGATTCATTTTATGCTATTCATCACCACTTTAATGTGTCGGATTTGACTTTTAATATTTCTGTCATGCTACACTTGATAATTAAATATATAGTAACCTACACACCTAGTACTGATTATACCTATTCATCAAGTTGAGGAATACAAAGATTCTAAAGTTTTTCAAGGGAAATGACAACTATAGTAATGTACTCCATTATTCATCGATTTCTATCTAACAGGTATGATTAAGACAATTACAAGTATAACAGTGCTTTATACAACAGTACAAACTATTCAATTCCTTTCCGTCTTGTAAATATTTTCCTTTAATCCATAAGTAACAAGCTATTTTAAATTCTCCCTCCTTCTCTTTTATGCCTGATTTTCAGCCTAGCATTTAAATAACAATTAATTACAATTACATACCTATATATAACTGTAAAGATTTGTTTCACATTATGTGGCAACCAAAAAAAACTAAAACTATATATGGTGGTTGTAGTAACTACCTTATAATTAGCAACATTACGAGTTACATAACATTTTGTTGTAATATATATTGTAATAAAAAAGTCTCTCTGTCAAGTAGATAACAAATTATGGTACTGTAGGATGCTTACTCTGTTGATTGCTATAATATTAGTTATTATGCGATAACGCTTAACGTTACAACGATAAAAAATAAATAGATACTATATTAAATTGATTTCTATACAAAAACAATCTGTGGACGCTTTCTGTCGTACGTACGTTATTTATGTGTCATTCGTTCGGATAGAGTAGTAGTGGTGGGAAATCACAATATAAAACGGCCACTTTAATATAACAACCGTGCAAAAAAGTAACGGAACGTGTGTGATAAACATTTCAATATCTTCTAATTGTAATATAAAAAATGATCGAATTTATCGTCTGTACAATTCAACAACAACAATAATAATTTTTTGCATACTTTACGGCGTGCACGATAAAGGAATGTGAGAGAAAATTGCACAGTGATTACAAAAACGCAATTCAAATAATTAAAAAACGGTCTTTCCCTAACACGAATATTTAAACGAAAAGTAACGAATACAAATCTTAAATATACAAACTTGGAAGCATATATACTAAGTAATTACACGAGCGATAAGTGAGACTTATAGTCCTAATTAAAGATAGGTTTTCCACACTAATTAATAATCTTAGGAATGAGAGAAGTAAGCAGCTACCCATCTAGTTTTGAATGCATATGTAAAAATTTGTGTGCGAATGAGAGAGGCAGAGGACTTGGAGTGGATATAATGATGATTGAGGAAGAGAGAAGGAGAAGAAGGAGTATATCAGTTTACTGTAATTATAATGATGAATGCATTTTAATTTTTATAATGTACACAATACAAGGAGTATAGTCTTCTTTAAAAAAAGGTACATGTATATTTGGTTTTTTGGTATAATATTTTGAGGAGAGAGTTGAGGAAATAAGTTTTCACGTAGTCGGTAGGTTGGTATCAAGTAGGATTGGTATACGTATTTATCTATGTAGTTTTAAAATTTTTAATAGTAATTTGCACAGGTTTATATTTTCGTGTAGTTTTGGTTGAGTTTATATGTTGTTTGCGGGGTTGTATTTTTGCTGTGGAGACTGATGGCATTAAATGACCGGGGTGTCATCATGACTCATATGACCGCAGTAGTTGAAGTAGGTCCCGACGCTTTTGAAAAACGAGGGATTGCTGCAGCCATTTTCATCGATGGCACTTACAGAAGGAAGGAATCCCCGGAGGAAGACAACCAGACCGAGGATCATGAGCATTACAGAAAAACCCTGTTTGAGTCCTTTGATCGTCTGCTCGAGGTTCCAGGGCCAGAAAAATTCTCGACGAAGCACCTCATAACCTTCCCCTAACCACCTAAATACCAGATGAAAAATGTAAAATTAGAAAATTATTAATTTTTCGAATCCTGAATAATCCTGATGTGAATTTTCAAAGTAGTTTTTTGTGATTTTACTAACCTAACAGCGAGATTACCATTCGACCTCTTCTCTTGAACTATGGGCCTTTCCTTGTAGCGTATGAGACCAGCACTGGACTTTTTTGGACCCAAAAGGTGTTGCAGAATCTTTTCTGGCTCGGAGTCACCGTCTTCGTATCTTCAAATATACATGATAACAGTTATTGACTTTATAAAAATTGGTTGAGACGGGATGGAATAAAATAACTTATAAGGGTTATTACATACCGATCACTTTGACTATTTTCAAGCTCTTCTTCATCGAACAGGCGCTGCTGAAAAAATAAGTAAAGACATATTAAAGTAATTTAAACTTGAAAAAGATATTTATGACGCTACTGACATTAAACACATCATCACCGTTTTTGTGTACTTACTCTCCTTTATTTGTGAGTTCTCATAACTCCTAATAATACCACAATTATTATCGAGCAGCATGAATCAGTAAGAATAGATTGATAAAATATAATTGGCTCAATAAATCGAATATGAAATGAATTAGGAAAGGTGTAAAATGTAAATTTTATTTACCTTTTCATCGTTGTTATTGTTATTCTGGAGCGTTTCAGGAGTAGATGAGGAGGTAAACGTTATGTCATTTTCCGTCAGTAGCTTCCTACAAGGTTGTTAGAAAGGGGAATTTAATGCATGTTTAGTTTACTAAACTAATTAAAAATACAATAATATTTCGGTATAGCGTTCAATTAATGAATGTACCTCGCCTGCTCAAAGTCCGCCTGCAGATTAACATAGTTTGACTTGAGATTATCGCATTCAGTGCGAATGATGTGGACGTAGAGGATCATGACGTCAAGCATTTTGTGAAGTCGGTTTTGCACATCCATCATACCCAATCTCTGTGGAAAGGCAAACAGGTTTTGATGAAAACACTGTTCCATGAATTATGCAAATAACACGGAACAATAGGATGCAATTTACCCTTGCGCTTCGAGACATTGCAGTCCAGTAGAGTTCAAACTCCTCAGACGTGCTTGCCAGCGACCTCATGACCTCCAACAAACTATCACTAGGCAGAGTGCCCGTTGCCGAAACTGTGTTTGAAATTTCCTTAAGTGACGACACGGAAGACTTGAGTGATTGGGAGACAGACTTAAGATTGACTTCAGACTCCTTAAACTCTTTTGTGAGTCCACAGATTCTCTGCTCGAGATTGGTGTGCTCCGTTTGGAACACTTCCGCCATATGGTTAAACTTTCTATCCAGATCTTCCCGATCCTGCTGTGTGGGCACCTCATCTCCAGATCTCTTTTTCTCCCGAATCACGTCCAGAGCTTTGAAGAGCTGTCTGGCGAGATCCGGAATAGTCTCCAGGTACTGTTCTGCCTCCTCATCTAGAGCAAAGGCATAGGTGGACCGGCCACATGATCCTGCACCACCGTCTACACCACCACCACCAACGGCACCGTCATCCTCGTTCCCCTCCTCTTGAGCGAAAGTCTTTCTATACGTCTCCTTGTCATTGCGGTCCGTGTCTCGACGAAGTTGACGCCACTCTCCGTTATCAAGAATATTGGCATCGGGATTCGTGTTGCGAATGACGGGATCATGTGCCATTTTCAGCATGTCTTGCATTTTATTTTCAGGTATCATCCCCCGGTTTCTCTTTAAACTCGACGGCTCTGACTGTGAGGGCGAGGCCAACAAGGAAAATTGCTGATAAGGAGAGATAGGGGAACAATTGTCGCTATTCAGGTGATAGTAATCGTGCTCGTTAACGGGAGTTCTTTCACCATCCAAAGGTGTAATCGTTTCCTGACACCAATTTATTCAATCAAAAATAATTATTAGATAATTAGGCAAACTTCATCTACAAATGTTCAAATAAAAGTGCAGCAAAATACAAATATAACAACAAAACAATAAAATAAAGTGAAAACGAGCCAAAGGCGCAACTCAAAGTCAAGTAGCTAATCAACCAACAAAAAAAGAAAACCACACAAAAAACGGCCATCTCTTTCTTCTTGTCTACTTATTAATTCAATGAACCTGTGAGGAAGAACCTTGCGACGGTGTCCAATATGGGGATGAAGGTGAGCTAAGAGGTGAGCCGAATGTTGTATTACCCTCACTAACCAAAGATGCCGTATCCCCATCCCCAGGACTCACCATTCCCTGACCATTGGGTCCTCCCCTTCCACTCCGAATGGAGCTCGCACACGATCTATAATTGCTTGATGCCCTATCCCCTTCTCCCCTCACACTTCCGCTCGTACTACTACCTAAAGTCACTTTGAGTGGCCTTTCCAGACTCAGATATACACTTTCCGCTTGGGAGCTCGTTGCACTTAGATAGTCATTGTCAGATGTCACCATTAGGGCATCCATGTCCAAGTGGTTATTTTTATCACTCCCACTACTACTGTTTGCCCCACCACCCGCACCACTTCTGTTGCTCCCATTCCCTTTATTCTGTTGATGATTATTTTGATTACTAACATGATTATTATGATGACCGTCCTCGTCCTCTTGGGCATTTGCCATTCTTTGAAGTTTGGGCCGGTTCATGCCCCCCTTTTCAAAGCTCATGGTTCGTCGTGTAGCGCCTGGACTAGCGTCGTTCTCCTGTTCAGATACTTCCAGCACCATCGACAAGTCATCTCTCACGCGCACACTGTTCAAAAACAACAACAAAAACCGTTATATTCCAATGCAACAGCATCCCATCAAATATGGATTTCAAGAACGCAATCTCTTAAAATCAACATGTATTCTCGAGCCGCACTCTGGCACCCATTTCATCTCTCTTCTCATTCCATTTCATTGTAAAAGAAATGAACGACCGAATGAAACAAATGAATATAAATGACAGAAACACACCTTTCTTTAACAGAACAACTTGCACTCCTTCATAAACGTCATCTTGATGAACATATGTCTTCACTTTCCACAAGAATTAAGTACACAACCAACAAACAACTAGAGACTTTCGTGATCTATTTATAGATCACTTTTGTGACACCGGTTTTCCTTACAAACTTTCAACTATGACTTCTTATATATATTATTTACAATCAATATCTAATCTAATCTTGACAGACAAATTGCTAAGCTTAGCACCCTTTAATCTCGTATAACTTTTCTCCAAAATCCTAATCCATCAAGCACCTATCTTATTCCAAATTAAAATTGCTTCTCCGCACAAAGCATTTACAAGAGAAATCTCCTTCCAAAAATAACTAATTCTTAGAGTTTGCTGAGACCCAATTTCCAAACTCATATACTTCTCCAGAGATTACATGGAAATTCTCCAGCCGTTCAAGTTTAAAATGTAACACTTTCTAAAGCGAAATTTACAGCACCAACCAATTACAATAGATTTATCAATACATTTATAAACCTAATTTTATTCCTTTCCCCTTTGTACGATTATGACATAATTAAATTTACAACCTTTTTAGCACCAAAAAAACCTACAGACTTGTAATATCAATAATTCTAGCAAGTAAATGCCAATTGCCAAATAACAAAAAAAAACTATATAATTATTCCTTACTTATCAAAGCTAACTAGTCTCTTCGCTAAAAAATAAATGTACAAAAAAATCCCTAATTTTTCATGTTATTTAAATGCATAGTGGAGTTTCAGAGTTTCTTTCTATATACCTATTATGTACTTGTTATTATCATACAGTATTTTTTATCGTTTGTTATGGAAAAAAATATGAGGAACAAGTGGCAAGGCAAAAGAAGAAGAGGCGATGCGATGTTTGGTGCTCTGTTCTGCGCTGGTTTTAATGTATATTGAATTAGATATTTTTTAAAGGGAAGAGAAGGAGGAGCTTATCAATCTCTCTGATTCTTCTCCTGCTGCATGCCTCACTCGCTGATCATCATGCTCTCAGCTCTCCTCGTTAAACAAGCACCAAACCAACAAACTACTACTTACTATCAATGCCACACCACCACTTTAACTATTTACTACATCTACGGGAACAGTATTCTGAGAAAACATTTTAAACTATATTTACTACAATTTATGATAATAATATTAAAATGTGGTTATGATTTTTATTATAATATTGTGTGCGAAAGAGAGAGAAAAGATGAGAGATGACAGGATGATATATGATGCGGATCATGGATCATGTTTTTTTCATCATATTCTATATTCAATTTCTACAAAAATTATAATTTATAATATTTTATTTATACATAACATAATAATATTTATAATGTGCAAGGCTGTTTGATTTGATGTGTGATGGTCTCGCTGCTTATTGGATAATAATTTTATTTGGAGTCTTTTTTGTGGTGTTATGTTACAATTTTTGCGCTTAAAGTTGCACTCTCCCTGGTCCTGATTTTCTGATCATGATAAGGAATGATCTGCTGATCTTTTTTTGTTCTTTTCTAGACTAGTTTATTGGCTGCTTATTTTTTAACATTTGCCAATTTACCATATTACTTTAAGTCACTTCTGCTACTACTCCTCCTACGACGACAAACACTATTGCATGGGCATGCAACTAACTAGTAAATTGATAGCCAACACTATTCAGCTTTTTGTGCTTTTAGTTGCATGAAAACCACATTACTAAACAGCAGCAACATCAGGAGCAAAATCGCCACGATAATATCCAATATCCAAGCATTTTTAAAAACCCAATCATAATAATAATCTTGGTGAATATTACCAGCAGCAGTGACTACGATAAAAAACAAGCATGATATTATGATGATCATCTTCGTCAACATCTCTACTAAACTGCATGCAGCCACCAGCACGGGCACGGAGCTTCACAATAAAAAAATATCCGTGCAGGCATCTAACATTAGTTGTATGTTTGTGAGGTGGTCGTTATATTGCTAACGTGCAGCGACCCAGCAAGCACAAAACTCTCAGTCTCAGCTTCCTTATAAGTAATCATCATCATGGTCATTTCATTCAGCTCTTTAGCTTCACCAACATTCAATTCGAAAAGGTAAAGAAAGAAAAAAGATTTGGTTTACTGACTGAAGAAGTGGCTTTGAGAGGCACTCTGGTCTCCATTTACTTATATGGCATGAAAATGGAAATTGGTTGGAGAATTGGTGCTGCTGCTCTTCTTAGCATGTCTGCATCTTTCCCAACATTTTCAACAAAATAAGCAAGGTATTTAAATGCATACTGCATACTATGTGCCTTTATTAGAAAAAAATCATAAAAGAAAAAAATCTCTGTTATTGTGAATGTGAACGAAGAAGAAGCAAAATGTACACGTTGTTCTGTTCAATTCAAGCTGACAATACAATCATTATTTTGTGAAGAAGAAGGTTAAGTTGGATGGCAGTGATGGTACGGTACCACGATCTCGACGGCGACTGACTTGATATCTCTCATGCATGCCATGCAAGTTTACATTTATGCAGAATATGCAGATAAAAGTAGATAATTGGAGATTTTTTGCTTAAATCCCTATTTAAAATGTTAATGAAAATGGAGAGGTGAGAAGAATGCAAGAAGATTGCATTGCAGGAGGGAACAAGGAAATCGCGAGGAATCTGGGTGGTAACAAGTATTTATTAGTGTTGGTTTTGCTAGAGGTGCCTGTCTAGATGAAAATGAATGCGAGTGCTTCTGTTTTTCTGAAAAGCTGCATGATTGGGGTAAAGTGAGATGAAGAAAGATTTGTTTTTTTGCTTACCTGCCGTCGTCACTGAGCTTATCGAAAATAGCATTGTCCATGGAGTCGCCAGGGCTGGAGAGGAAATGATGCTGAGCAATATCATGATGAAGGGAATGTTGTCCAAGGGGCGAGGTCGAGGATGAGGAGACAAGGCAAAGTTTTTGAGCGAGCACGGGTGTTTCTATCACAGGTGAGTCCGTTTGCGTTGCACAGGACACGGCCTTGCTATTGTTGGCAATGCCACTCCCGGTGTTGCTAGTATTATTAATGAAGTACAATTTACTATTGCTATCGTTGTTGGGATCGACAAGAGCCAATCCAGGACAGGACTTGGTCAGGGAGATGCTCTGGCACGAGTTGAAGCGCTGCAAAAAGAATGTACAAAAAGATTAAATTAAAAATAGTTAAACTTGAGTAAAGTTCTTAGGTAAATTATTCAATTATTTGGATCGTAAAGTTTTTAAAAGAAAACAGAAGCAAACTTACAAAGACAGAGAACAGCTCCTGACTTTTCTTGAGCTGCTCCCGGAATTGGGTGAGCTCTTCGTTGATTTGTCTTACAACGGCTGTTGCATTACTTTCAGTGAGGATGAGCTCTCCCCCTCCACCTGTGTTATTGCTGTCTTGCTGGTTATTCTGCTGACCATCACCACTCTTCTTATTCCTCAGTCGTTTTTTCGAATCTGAGCCGTTGTGTAAACCATTTCCTTTTTTACCATCGATGCACACCTCGTCAACATCTGCTGTTTCATCAAGCGAAGAGCTGCACAAGCATTTACATGAGAATAACAAAGAATAAATCTCTTATTATTATTGTTTTTTTTTTCATAATCTTTTTATAACATATTCCTCATGCTCTCTAAAAAATAAAAGCCACACACCATCCACCCACATCATCATCATGATAATCTGCAGATCGACAGGGGAAAATAAACCCCATGAAACTAGGTAGTCAAAAACCTATTGTGTCATCATCAAAGTGATTTATGACGCATAGAAAACACACTAAACATCTCTACCACTCGTTTCTTTCACTTTCATTTTTTACACAATTTGTCCATTGATCCCATCTCATCCATCCACCCACACATTTCGTTCCAATTGTCATTGGGGAATACAACAAAGGGAGCATGTGTAACGCTCGTAAAAAACAATAGAACAACACACGACCATGCCTGCTGAGAAATAAAGTCATTCCTAAAGTTCCCTCTTAATCTATCTCGAAAAGAAAAGAGCATTGCATAAAACATTCCGTTCGACAAGACTGCCCAACTAAAAATATTATGTAATTTATTTTATTTCAAGAAAAAAGACCAGATGGAGAAGAATAAACCAGCGGAAAACGCTCAAGACGAAAAAGCCAAGACATAAACCTAAGGATTCATTACACGAGCAATAAACTGATTTTACGGTCTCCGCCAATTAGTGTAGAAAAGTGGACAATTAGCAGACTCCGATACTCCCATTTCATAAGAGAGCAATATGGGGTTCTGAAGGTGATATAACGCTTTTTCTCTTATCTTCTCTAAAAATATAACAAGATGCCTATCTAAGTTCTTTCATACGCATTTTCTAGAGAGAGATCTATTTTTTCAAATCTTTTCATGTAAACGGAACAAGACGAATGAACTATTTTATTTATATTATTAGAAGAAAACATTTACGAGAAGATGAGAGAGAAAAGCTCGTGCCCATGTCTTCGGCTTGTCCTGTCATTTCCAATATAATCCATCTCGTTCAACAACTAAACTGAAGACGTAATAATGTAATAACAACAGTAGTAGCAACGAAAAAAAGAAGATTTGGTGCGAAGAAGAAGAAGCCCTCGCACCCTTTTCACTTCCCTTTTAGCCATTTATCATTCATTCATTCATTTCGCTTGTAATTTCTCGCTTTTTTTTGTTTGGTAATATACTCCGCAGTCCGCACACATGGACATTTTTACTCCTCTCCTCATTTTTCTACTCAACCAAACCATCATATCTTCGTCGTCCTCTTCTCTCTCTCCTTCATCTCCTCTTCGTCTTCCTCCTCATTTACAAGAAAACCATTGAAAAACAAACAACAAGAATATAGATAGAAATAGAAGAAAAAGAGAATATTTGTTGAAGGAGATGGTGGTGGTTTGGAGTTTGTTTTTGGAGGAGCTTCTCCTTCCATTTCTGTTCTTGCATCACTAACACTACATGACTTTTATTACCGGTCTTTTCGCCTGATAATGAATGTGGGGCTCATAAATATTATCTTCGTTTTTACTATTGGTATACTTGTTCCTTTTTATTTTCGTTGCGTCACTCTGTGTTAAATCTTTTAAGTAAACATGTTTGATGACCTCTAGAAAAATACTTGGCTACATGCGGTGGTATGCGGTCACTCATCAACTAAAACTAACTCTTTACCTCTTTGGCTATATTAGATTTAAACGAATTTTCTTCTTCAAAAGCTAACTTATTTCTATTGTAAGTATAACGTATTTTAAACAAAAATTTCATGTTTTTTCGCTTATCGGTAGTTCAGTCAAAAAAACTTTAGGTTTTGACGTGATGAGTGATAGCTGACAAAAGAGAAAAAAACTAAAGAAATACACTAAAAAGTCTGGAGTCGGGAGTGATTGATATGATCACACATGGATACAACATAGGAGTAAACTCCAAAAAATCGTAAACCTTTTTACAACATTACATGATTCTAACGGGCACTAAAGAATGTCATAATGAAAATTCGACAACGATATTATGACGACGCCTGGTAAGTGGCTATATACTTAAGATGCAAGCGTGCCGTCGGCCTTCACCAATAAAATACAACGTAAAATGAATAGTAAAAAGTTTTCAAGTAAGATGTTTTCTTCAAGTATCATTGCATTGCAACAAGCAATGTCGAATATAACCACGTTTCTCCCGGCTTTCTGCCTGGCATGATGTCTTTCTTGACATACGAAATTAAGACTTGACTTGGCGTGACGAGCTAAGCAACACTCTGTTTGACACATCATTTATGTGTTTCTTATTCCCATTTCCCTAATCCTACAGAAGCGTAATTTATAATACCATCTTAAAGGTAAGCAACACTACTAGTACTACAATAAGCATAAAATTAAAATGTCACTCAATCTCAATTTAGTCAATTTCATGCATTTACTGGTATGAAATTAATTTGGAAAGAATAAGTAATCTACTTGAACGGCTTACCCTCTTGACTTGAGGCAATTGCCCATAGTGACAAAATATCGGAAGGATGAGACTGGAAAACATGCACCCGAAGGCGATCACACTCCACTTTCACACACACTCTCTCTCCAACCAAAACCACAATAACAATTAGAAACAAAAAAAATGCCAAGGCTTCCACTCACAGCAAATTAAATATAAGCTTGGAATCTTCAACCCAACAAAAAATTTTATCTGTTTATTATTGGCAATTCATTATAACAGTTTATAAAACTGGACAGAATTAGAAAGTAGACAAGGTGAACGACAACAGTCCAGTAATCCCGACCTTGAAAAACTCCCCATTTTCATGACAAATTATTATAAACTTATTATCAGCTCAGCAATAATAAACAATACAAAAACATTGCTAATCAAATTGACTCCGTACTATCAATAGAAAATATGAAAGTACTACTGCTGATAACGATGCTGGAGAAGTTTCACGCAACTCAAACTTCTCTTGATGATCATCATCACCAAAGAAACCACTGCTTTTTAGTAGCATTCTACCACCATCACCACCACCACATCCACCGTCATCACAAGACTTGATCTTGATGTTCCAGGCTTGAAACAGAGACTTGTGTGTGTGTGTGTGCCTTCCCGAGTATTAAGAAGAAGTGAAAGAAGAAAGGAAAAGAGAGAAATAGACGGAAAGAGAGAGAGAGAAATGAAAAAGAAGGCTTGACAGGGAGAAAATGTATGATGAAGCCGGACGGATACCCATGAGAAACATAACAAAAAAATACTACTGATAATGATGATACAAACAGCATAGAAGTCAGTACTACTTACAAGATAGTCCTATTCCCTCGTTATATCAATGAATGAACCTACATCTTTAACAGTTATAAATATAAAATGTAATATGCGGCTGCTCGGATGATCGGCGGATGCTGCTTCTCCTCCACCGCTTACGTTTTCCTTTAGTTAGTATTACTACCCGGTAGTGGAATGGAGAAGAGACGACAAGTTTCGTTCCAGCATCCGACGAGCGAGAGAGAGAAGGCGACGAACGAACGCAGGTCTCTACTCTTCTCTCTCCTTCCCTCCTTCTTCCCTCGAGAAAACAACAAGCCATTTTACACTTTTTGCATTGCATAACGGCATGCGATCATCATTCCCTCTCAGCCATTCAGTAAAGTCACTCTTATCGTTTTTTCTCTCTCTCAGAGCAGTAATAATAATACCTAACATGCATTTAGTAGCGTTTATTGTTACTTTTTATACTACCGGTTTTTGTTGGAAATGGTTGAAGGAAAACATAGATGGAAAGGATGGATGGAGGAATCTCTCGTGCCCTCCACCTCTTCAACAACATCAATTTATTACTACTTCGGTTACACAACAGATAGATACACACATTCATAGAATATATACACACAACAAACAGAGGAATGCATTCACTTTCTTTTCTTTTGACAGACGGACGAATGGAGAGGCAGATAGTGAAGAAGAGAGATCATTTTCTAAAGAAATTCGGAGGAATCTTGTTTTCCTCAGAACCTCAGAAGAACAACTCATCTCTCTCACGGCTTCAGTCTTTTTTTGCATCCTAGACTCATACTCTCGATTGAAGTTTACTTAACACCGCTTTATCCACGATCTCGACACTCTTCCATCTCTACTATACCGCCACCACTATAACTACCACAATAGATGATGGAGAAAAAAGGCCGAGTTGTGCCGTGTTTCTTTTTGGCTGCTGGTAACGCTCCAGGAAGAAAATGATAAATGTGTGAATTTAGAAGAAAAAGCAAGAAGAATAAGAAGAAAATGTACTCTCGAGAGTTTTGAGGGAAAAAAGAATGAGAAAAATGCACGCAATCTTTCGACTGCCGCTTTTGCCTTGCATGCATGCTTCTCTGGAGAAAATGTTAAACTCATTTTTGTTCGGTATCTCTCATTCTATCTGTCTATTCTCGACTTTCCTTCAAAAAAAGAATAGTGAATAGTGCATTGATGCAGATAAACGATATCTGTAAGCTTGGCTTTCAACGGCTGGTTGATTTTTTCTTTTGGTTTTTTCGGTTTTCAATGAAGATGTTATTAAAGATAGAATACATACCTGGGTGATGACGATGAAGATGATGTGGATGATATTCCGTTACTCAACCGACTTGAGTATGACTGCAGCAATTCACTTATTTCGAGGGTGAGAGTAAAGAGATTGTCGACGAGTTCTTGGCGCACTTCTTCTTCTTCGTCACATTGAGTTGCCACATCGAATCTTTCAGTTAGGGAGAGACACTCAAAATCGTCTGTTGTATAGTTTCCCTGAAAAAAAGTATGCATATTATGTAGATACATACACATATTTTACATAAGTAATAAATTGGCTCTAGATAAACTGCAAACATTTATTTCTTGTCAATTCAATTCACTCCGAACTTACTTGAGCTGCCAGCAACTCAGTTTGAATATCATCGGATGAGATATCCATCTCAAAACTATGCTGTCCTGCAGCAAACATTACCGCCCCACCCTGAAGAGAATGTCGAGCAGATTGTCGTCTATTCTCTGCAATTCCTTCTCCTTTAATCAAATTGCTGATTCGATTTTCCAAGTCGGATTTCTCCATTTCCAAGAATTCCATCTTTTGTGACAGCTGCTCCACAGTATTTGCCAAATGTTCGGTTCGTTCATTTAACCACTTTTCCTTGTCCTGCCATTGTTTCTCGTGTGCGGCATGTCCAGCTTTGAGTTTCAAGACAAGATCATCTTTCGACATGAGCATTCTCAGTGTCTTTTTCACTTCCGTTCTCAGCTCCTCGCTTTCAGTGACTAGCATTTTCCTCTCTTTCTGATAATTAGAGCATTCATTCTCCAACCTTGTGTTTCGATTTTGAAGAACCGTCGTTCTATCCTCCAAACTGGATATTGTCGATGTTTTGTCCCCTAAATCCCTCTCCAGCCTTTTTATTTTTTCGTTGAGGACCTTTACCTCTCCTTCCTTTCTGTCAAGCTCATCCCTCTGGCTTTGCAGCAAATTGAAATTTTCATCATTGGCGACACTCACCCTCGATTTTAGACCCACATTGTCTTCCGTTAGCTTTTGTACTTGAAGCTGTAAATCTGATATCTCCGCTCGATAATCCGGCTCGCTGAAAACAAATCCCCCCAAAAAAACCTTTAATCCCTAGAAAATCTTTAAACTGTCAAAATCATTCTATCCCGGGCACTCACCCATTTTCCAAAATGCTACTCGAAGTCGTTCCCGCCAAACCCTCTATGGAAAAGTTATTCGACGAAACCGAGGAAATGTCCAGCATGCTCGAACAATGTCTAACTTCGTCCGACCTTCGTCGACTTTTCTTCCGTGGTGTCCACGGTGAACGTAGCAGTCCATCTCCCTCCACGTTTCGATCCACGTCCTCCATCATTCCACCACACTTTCTTGGTGATCTGTCATCATTTTTAATTATATTTTTATATACTATTTTTCACAAAAATCACCGGCAAAGTAAATCCTACATCCCTTTTTTCTCATGATAATTCACTATCTTCATCAAAGTAAGTAAACACTACTTTATTTGATCACACCATCCTTCTTCTAAAACTTCCAACTTCCTGCTTAGTACTCACAATCAGTGAATTTTGCTTAATCATTAAAATCAACACAGTTCTCTTATTACTGGACTTACTCATTCCTTTACTTTTAATATGCACCAAGTTTTCAGCTAAAAAATGCTTTGTTCACATAATAATCATTTATATTACCACACCTGCTATACCATCATCAACACTAACACCACCACTGACTTCACATTCAATCTGACAACGTTCCCCTTTCCTCCTGTCAAACACCCTTTCAAACAAAACTGATGTATGTATAAATGTTTTTCACAAGTTTACATCAATGTATTTCATTTTTTATCATTAATAACTTTTATCTGGACATGTTACATTTAAATGTTCCATTCAACATTCCATTTAATTCTGTTCCTGTCGTATACCCAATCTCGCTGAAACTTTTCATGAAAACTTCTCTTGTATTTAAAACACAAACAATGCAGACACGATAACCACATAAAAATCGTGATGGATGATAAACACAAAATGTGTTGCTTGCAAAATTGCAAAACAAACTCTTGTCTTTTGTCGTGTCAATACTTCATCATTCAATATATTATTGAAAAGACATAATAGACTATTGATAAATTATAATATATAGCACATGAACAAAATAGCAGATTCATTACAATATTATATTATGCTCACCTCCTCCAGTTGTTACTCAAATACCAATAACAAGTAAATATGAATTAGGGTTTATAATAATAATTGTGTACCACGTAGTTAATTTCTGCATGCACATTGCCACCAGCCAACTGCCAATACAACATTTTTTTCCCAGCACTCGACCTTATCCTCGTTTACTATTTTTTATTCATCTTTTAATTGGAATATCTCAATAATAACTGTACAACAAAAATTTGATATGCAATATTGATTAAAATGTAATGATAAGTTTTACCTTCTATCTTATTTATATCAATTCAACTCTGCATGTTCTAAAGCCGAATACTGACAACACTGATAAAATTTCCCCCTAAAACCTTATCAATCTCTAAAGGTCAATGATAATTTTGATGAAGCGGTCAACAAGTATAAAAATTTGATGACATACCTACTCATATACACAACTTGTCAAACAAAGTGCGTGAGTCCTTCTCACATTTTTCTTCCTTTTCAGAGACTCAGACTGTTTCAGGTTCACAAGAACTCCATTTTAAATTCCCATTCAAAACACGGCATGCAAAAACTACTCAAAAGCTCATGCGAAAATTGTTTTTTTTTCAACACTCAAGATATTGATCTGTTATATGAATGATGATGAATGACACACAACGACACAAGGATATGATCATAATGAGCTGAGCAGAAACTAGAGAACAGCTTCCACGCAGCTCAAAACTAAAAAAAAAATCTACAAAAAATTTGTTTAAACGTTGCGTTGCGTAGCTTTGTCTGGTGCTTGCACAATAAACATATTATTACTATTATTGTGATGTTTGTAGTAACCAGGTAAACTGATTGTTATTAAGAGTAAGTCATAATGTAGGTATATATTACTACTATTACTATGTAGTCTCATGTTCATGCAACATTTAATACCATCTTCTTATTTTACCCTTCTCCAAAAGTCCATAATATAATATCCCACACAAACACTCCAAACAAAACCATCACAATCCTCGTCATTATCCTCATGATCTTCTTATTTTTCTCTCTGCTGGTGCTCTGCATTTTTATACTCATGCGTTGCGTATTTTTTTACGGCTTCTTCTTTTATTTTTTAACTATGGTTTGGTAGTTGGAAGTTAGAACTACCATTATTACCAGCTCTATGAGATGAGCCAGGGAGTTGCATTGTATGTTTTTCTGCAAAAGAGACTACTATATAGGTATGTTGCACAGTTATTAGCACTTATTATTATGATCGTATATATATTTCTTTTTCAAGGAGGAAAAAAATTAAAGTTTTTGCCAAAACCACAATGTCGGCATATATATAATAGTAAACACTATTATAATCCTATTTTTGCAAGTATGTAGTAAACTTGTACATTGTCGATAGCTCTTGCCTGTTTGCATTGTTAACAGTTAACATACTTTTAGTGGAGAAGTCGGTGTTGGGGAGAATGGAGAATCCAATGCATGTTTGCTACCTGACTGTCTGTCTGGCTGAATGGATTTAATAGGGTTTACAGTTTATCCTCTCTTTACCTTTTACTCATCAATCATCATAATTCATGAAAAAGAGAAGAAGCCGCTGCGCGCATTCTCTGTATAAATTATGAATAATTTAACTGTGCAGAAATAAACAGATATCTTATTTACTTCATCTGCAACAGCAGTAGTATGAATAATTACGATCTTAAATAAAACGAGTGAAGGCTGTGTACATGCTATTTCTACTACCACCTGAAACAATAATTATTATTTGTATGATTTTATTGGTTTTGTTTAGTTTTGTATTTTTTTACTCCTTCCAGCTATATTGAAACCGTGGAATGATCAACTAGCACAACAAATATCAAGATTAAAATGAAGAATGAATGCTGACTTCAGTTTAACTTTTACGCGGTTTCGGTTTAACACACAACTTACAATCGCTGTTTTTTTACCGCAGCGTATTATGTACGGATAAAAATAAAGCTTTGCTAATATTTATGTAATGCATTTAAAATTATCATAAAATAATATCTCCATTCTGTCTCCATTCTTCCCCATCATAATAATCCACATCACCATGCACAAAATGCAATCACTTCAGTCAAGGAAAACGGCGAACCGACTTAGGTATTCATTCTCAGTGATCCTTTGGCCACGACCAGCGAGTGACTAGTGAGAAGTGAGTTGCAAAATTTATCATTTGAAAAAGATCTTGTATAATCGTATGTTCACGACCACGACTATAAATATCTCTCTGTGATGATGATAATGATAATGAAGACCATGATCATGATTGACTTGATGATGAGTGAAGAGAGAGAGAAAAAACATAATCCAAAAAAAGTCCAATGTTAAAATAATATTTATCTAACTTTGGTAACTAGAAAGAGAAAATAGAATAAAGAAATGATTCATGCATGCCTCTCTGTCAGCCTATCTACCTGTCTCAACCTCGAGTTTGAAATTATTTTTCATTTAGAAAAAAGATAAAACACGGGTAGAGAACGCCCACAAGCGGCTTTAATATTTCATCATCATTAAAATTTCTAGTTGTTACTATAACAATTTTTATTCCATTTCTGCAATAATATTTTAATACTGACAGCCGAGAAGTCAATATTTGTTATTGTTTTAGAATTGGCTTTGCTTTTATTTAATAGCAGCGTATTGTTACGCGTCAGGAAATTAAATACGAGACCGGTGAATGTTACCTGTCTTTTCACAATTAAATACTAGATCTAACTATATCTACGTTACTTGTTATTTCTGTCATGCAGAATTGATGCAACTCTTACACAACTTTACTTTTACTTTTGTCAGCTTCATTACATATTTTATTATTATAAGCGTTGAACTATGAATGCAAATTAAAACTTGTTCCATAAATAAACCTTATTTTTACTGCCTCGTCCTGTAATCTCTTAAGTTCGGCCTCTATTGTAAAATGAATATATTATTTTAGAGTAAAATTAGTGGCAGTAAAAAATGTTTTATTATTAATTTTGGACTTAAAATTTGCCAAAAGGAATTGCTTCGATCGGATTGGTTGGAATATCTAGTGTTTGAATATAGAAAACGCGTGTGAATAACGTCAAAGAAGTGACCGAAGAGAAGATGTATGATGTATGGCTGTATATAGAGATAACCACACCACACTAGGTCATGCATGTCACATTAAATATATATTTTACTTCATGCAATGCACGTTTCCCATAGAAACAGGTGGTTGGTATTTATAGAGGGATGGTATGACGATGGCGATAAAACTACGCCAACTGTGCAAATATTACGACTATTTACCATTTCTGGAAGTTAGCATTTATAGTAGAAGCCTTTCATAAAACTGATAACGGATTTAGCATTTAAAAAATAATAGATTTATGATCTAATAAATTCCATGACAATGTCTTTCAATAGTAAAATATTTATATGTCTTTGAAGTGCCTACTTTACTTTGCAAATGAAAATGGAATTGAACGTTCAAATTCTATAAAATATTAGGAAAAAAACTGACTTACAGGCAACACAATTTCCTTTTGTCCAGATAAGATTTCATTCCTGCAGTGAATGTATTCAGACTAATTTCTGGGTCCTCGTCGCCTGGATCAATCTCTTGTTTTAATTCAAGGAGCTCCTCACTGCAAGATGCATCCGAACCGATAGAATTATCGGGGTCATCTGAGTCAAGGACCAGAGCTTGCAGTTCTCTCAATGTGCTGAGAAGCAAAGACACCTTGACACGACCAACAAATAGATGATCCGCTCGAGCAAATAGGGAAGAATAGTAGTCCTCAGCTACAAAAAATAAAGATTTTTTCCTGCTAAAAATCGTTTATCATTATTGACACCTCAATAGTTATGGTCTACATGAATGTCCTACCGCCAAGACCACAATCAGTAGACAACTCCAGCCCGCTTGCCACCTCACTCTTCCTCTCAGTAAATATATCTTCAGAATTATTGCTGCTAAAATCGTCACTAGTGCTGAGAATAAGCGGTGCCACTATATCCTCTATCCCTTCATCTTCCTCACTTGGCACCCGTTTAGAAATAGGAGAAACAGGAGGCGTCGGAGGGTCAGTGTTAGCCGCACTATTATTACTCAGCGACGACTTACTCCGACGTGGAATGCTCCCCACAGAATGACCAGAGGTCCCACAACTTTCATAGATCAGCTCAGCATTACTATTAAATGCCGAACTGATAAGTAATTCTGGAGTAGATGATGTTGATGTAACAGCATCCTCAATATCCTCCCCTCGTCCTGTCTCAACAGCGTTTCTTGTATCATTAATCCCTCTCATATCTGAAGAAATGGAATCCCCTGAGGAGCTTCCCCCTCTCCCATCGTCATCCTCACTATTCTCATGTCCGTCTTCTCCTCCTTTTCCCATGTCGTCATCTCTCGCAAACTGATGGAGATAGCCAATCCCCTCATGTCCGTTATATGGAGTGATGGTAGTCCTAAAAGAGGATGTAGTAGCCTTTCTTCTAGGAGAAGCTGCAGGCGAGTTCCACTGTATTAGATCACTACTAACATTTAATAAATTAATATTCTTCGCTGCCATTGTAACTAGTGTTTTGGTCTAGTCAAAGAAATCACTAACCAATCTTTAAAAGCTGTTTTTTCAAAAACCTTCTCTGTTGTCAGACCAACAAGAAATAGCAGTATTTTTTTAAATAAAGAAAAGAAAAAAAAAACAAAAAAATTAAAAGTTCTTTGTCAATTGATTGTCTGTCCATACTTTATACAAGAATGAAGCATTATAAAAAGAATGTCAACGCTCGTTTCGTTTATCCCATTTACTGGAATACTAATATACATAATCAACAGTCAAACGGGAAATCGTTAACAAACAGAACATTTTTTAAGCTCTGAGGCTCTGCTCTGCAACTATTGCAGGTGCTTATGCTATGCTTATGCTGCCAATGAAAAATGCAAATAAACCTAATAAAAATTGGTGATAACAAGAAGTAAAATAATTTACTTACCTTTACGTTTACCTTTCATGTTTTCATGCTCCTGCTCGTGCTCACACACAGAGTGATGATTTTTTTTCGAAAGAAGTTAATAAATGTAAATAGATTTTTTTTCTTGCTCGTCTAGTCTTGAGTCCTGACTCTTGAGTGATCTGATAAATATTTTTGTAGGTATTATTTTTCTCTCCACAAATGCAGGAATCTCATGCAGGAATATATTGATGGGATGATAATCAAAAGGAAATGCAAAATAAGGTAAGAGGGAGAGGCAAAGAGGGATTGGAAAAAAGGTCTTTCAAAGGAAAAAAATAAAATAGATAAATTCTCCATGCATCTAGGTGTGTGCGTCGTCTTGTCGTGGTTGGTAATAATGTGGGATATGAGATTATGATGAAAATGGGATGCCGATGCATGCGACGATGAAGAATAAGAGGCTTTGCAAGTTGCAAGAGGAACAAAGAACTTTTTTTCAGGTAGCTTCTTGCATGCCAGCACGCAAAGGCAGATGTGAAAAGACCAAGATATTTTTATTGTGGTTGTCTGCCGTTTTCCCGTTGTCACTTATGAAGATTGAAATATGCTGCTAGCTGCTGCTGCTGGCGATGGACTGGATGATGAACTGAAGGTAAAACTGGCTCAGAGTTAAAGTTAAATGGGTATAGTGGTATAGATGATATTTTTGCTTTTACAAGACTTTTCGTTGGGCTTGTTTAAAAGTAAATTTGCTTGATCCTGTTGAGTGCTGATCCCATCTCGCAACTCAGCTCGCCATCATCATCATCAACTTTTTAGCTTTCAATCAACTAATACGAGAGCAAAACACCGGTGGACTAGTTGAAGACCTTTTCCTCAGAAGATTTAAATTGAATTTTTAGCTTCAATTGAACAAGATTTCTAAAATACTCTGTGAAATTTATATAAGTTTGTTGCCTTAGTACACATTGATGAGTCCAGTAACACCGTATCAAACTGTCTAAACAATTTTGGTAACTTATAACTACTGAAATATTGAGAAGAAAACGGTTTTTATTTCAAGTGGATATTCATTAAATCTTTAATTACAAAGAAAATAACGAGTAGAAAAATGTTTTGCAATATTTTGAATATGTTTAAGCCAAGTAAATCAAATGTGCATTGTCAATATCAATGGATGCGTCATCTTATATGAAAATTGGTTTAAGAGTCTTGTACTGTCCTGTGGCCTTGCTTTGTTATTTAAGATTGTTTGTATATGAAATTAATTGAATATTGAATGTTGCAAGCCAAGGCAGATGCATAGAATATGACTATTTGAAGATTCGTTTTAAGTACATAAAGTTTTGCTTCTCTCTAATGCTTTTTTATTAATATGATAGTATGACATCCTTTTTGTTTCTGCTCTTGGATGCATATAATTAAAAAACCATAAGGAACGGTTTTAATGTGAAGTTTATATTATCAGTTTACCGCATCCATCTACCAAAGTAAAAGATAATATAGGACACAAAATATCTATTATGCATGCAGTATATCAACATCGATCCGCCATTTTTCTGTGTGCATGTGCTGATCAGTGATTAAATTTTTCTTCTTTGGTCCTTTGGAGAATAGTATGTACTATATTTCACTTTTCGTAACTTTTGTAACTATACAATATTCATTTTACAGTTTACACCCAAAATAATTATAAGGGGTTCATATTAATTTTTCAACCTTCCATTTAATGAACACTATTCATAAACAGAGCCTCGTTTTAATACTAAACGTTCGCATGCATTTTTTCTAAATTAAAAACTTCTGGAAAATACCTGAATGCACAAATGAACGTGATCCTACCGTTTATAGAATATGCACGATTTATGAATTTGTAAACTGCAAAGACTTCACCAAGGATAAAAATTTGTCCAAATCGGAAGTAGCATAATGTTTGCAGCCAATTACCACAATATATTGAACATTATCTAAATTATGAAAAAGAACTAGTGTTTCGCCCAATGCCTACTTACTCTCTAACTAAAAACGCAGACCTTATTTGAAAAAAAATGCACCAATATATTGGTGGAGGATGTTGGGATCTCCAAAACCAACGTTGTGCTCAAGCGTTATACATATAGGAATTAATTCCTCATCACGTTTTACTTCAGGCCTGCTTATTGTAATGTGTTTTTCATGTAAATCATGTATAAATGAATGCGTATCAACTTGACAAGTTGGCACATTTTAAAACAAAAAAGAAGACCGAGTGATGATGTATGGCACGTACAGAGGTTGTCGCAAACAGCGTGAACTCAAAGTGTATGGGTGGCGGCGGCACATGACGACAAAAAAGTAACCGAGAGTTATGAGTGGGAGCCTCCTAAACATAAAACTGATCAAATTCGGCTACGCGTCTGCGTTTATTAAATAAAAAACAAGGGTTATAAAAATTACGAAACAAAATTTTTAATAACAATACACAGGTTCATGTCACTTAAATATTTAATAATAACAATAGCTATTTTGATAAACTGCTTATCACTGTTTGCAAACGCTAGTCATGATGAACATCTAGTATGATGTTTAAACATTATTACGAGACTGCGCGTGGAAACAATAATATCTAGTACTAAAAATAGATACTTAAAACTAGTGATTTATTAAGTACTTAACTGACAATAATAACACAGCCTGCGAAATTATCATTAACATAACATATGGAGAACTAATATTTCAAAGCTCTTTGAAAAATGACAAGACAAAGAGTACAAAATAAAAAAACACGTCATGTTTGCTGTCAAAATGCATCAGTCTGCAACAAGTAAACTTATTAATTAGGGATCCTGGAATTCTAAAATAATACTTACAAGACAACATTTATACATTTACATTTTTGTTGAGGTCAAAGGTCAGATCAGATCAGTGGTTGATAAATATGAATACTTGTTTTTGTGCATTATATTGACAATTGAACGATGCTTACTTAATTTATAAAATAGTGCCAGTGTCTGGGTTTTGACTTGTACGACGCTGCCGACAACCAATTGGACCCTATAGTTATAACTCCCCTGCCGTTAGCCTAGGTCCTCGTTGTAGCTTCTTTCTGGGCTTCTTTGTGGTTGTGGTAGTAGGAGAAGGGGAGTCCTGTTTGAGCAAATTTTCCAGTCGGTATGGGTTATGGAAGTCTGAGTCTCTGGGAATCATTTCAAGTTCTTGTTGAGCCTATGAGCATACAATACAAATACCATCATCAGCATACATATAACTTCTAATGGATTCACTTATAATGAAAGAGGTAAAATACGCGAATATATGCCTATACTCACCAGACTTAATATTTCTAAAGTTTTCTCTTCGTTGACAAGTCGGCCGTCCTGTGTATAACGAATGGCCCATTTGGCATTGTCCTCAAAATCAGGATTCTTCTTAAACAGTCTTCTCATTATGTCAGGAAAATACATCACCAGATGACTGACTAAAGATGCATGACCAGAAAGGAAGACGAATGCTAGAATAGAACAAATGAAGAATATCATTTGAGATTATGATAAATGCAACACAAAACAACCAACTCTACACTATTGTAGTAATGAACAATAATAATAATATACCATCGGCTTTTAACGACTTCTTGTTGAGTCTCTTAGCATCACTAACCCCAGAATCTTCAAATTTTTGACGTAAGACCTTCACATCCTGTTCAGTGTCAACAAACAATTCCGCTTACAATTATTGCCAACAAACTTAATCGGTTCGTAAATAACCAATATGATAATATGATATATACAATATAAGTTAAGTATTTGTTATGTCAATTACCTCCTGAACCGTGTTTCCAATACTCAGCAAATAGCGAAGCAATTTGGAAGAATCAGAAACCGCTCTCAGAGTACTAATCATTTCCGCGTGAACCCCTCTAAGTCGTGTCAGGGGCAACTTGGCTACAAATTGAGAACAAAAAACATTAGACTGTTAATATATAGTTAAAATGCAAATACATTCACTTCCAAATCAATTCCAACATATTCTTATGTCACTTACGAACATATCCATCATCCTGAAACTGATAGATCCCTTGATTAAGTGGTCTCGTGAGAACAGCCTTTTTGTCAACTCCATCCCCTCCCGTAGTAGCCTCATCAATTCCAATACCCTGTTTACCCCTCACATTGCTCACCAACGACAAGGTTAATACAGCAACTAAGAAAAACGCAGTAGTTTTACCGCTGGAAATAGACAACTTGCCCCACATCGACAGCCCCATTCTTTCTAATCCCAAAAAATTAATGACAATATCCCCTACTAACTAATGAACTATTTCTCCTTTCTCCAGCTGAGTATTGCTGCAAATCACTGAATTATATTGACTAGCAAGACTATTTTAATCTTAATTGTTAAAGTTCCACGGAACCTCCAAGCAAAAATTCAACTCACATCCCTGCCAGCAAAGCTGTATTTTAAACATTTAAAACAATTGATGTTCCATCTCGACACTCTTCACTTTCTAGCTGTTACGCAGGTGAAGAGAGAGGCTGGAGAAAGAAAGTCGATGAAACAAGTGAGCCGGTTATGTTTACATCCATGAGCAGGTAGAGAAACCCGATAAGCGTCGTAGATAGATAGGCAGCTGACTCGCTGACTTGTCAACGCAACGTGACAAGAAGGAACCCGTTCTTCGTTCGGTTCCATGTACTTTTCATTTCCATGCAGTTGTTGATGAAAAGGTGGCAGCGGCGGTGTATTCTCACTTTCTCACATTCTCCAGCAAATCAATGCACAACAGCAACACAAACTGTCTAGCAGCTATGTAGAGTTTTCTTTCAGAAATGCCCCAATTCTTGCTCTAAACTCACCCTTCAATCCAGAATGTCAACACCGCAAAATTCAAACTTGGGAGAAAAAGACAATCTGTTTTACTACTTGTCTAAAACCCTCTGAAACACCAAAATGAATTAATGATTGGTTTCAAATGATGATTGGAGTTATCATTAATTGATTGGTTGTGGGAGTCTGGGTCTATATCCCGGTGAAAGGTGCTGTTAATTAGAAACAGAATTGACCAATCTCTCTTTCCATTTGTTGGTAGTATATCTACCAATCACTGATGAACTTGTATTCGAATCGTTAGAATTATGGAGTTGATTGAGGTTTCAGATCAAAGTTTTCTCCCAGTGAGCACAGCCGTTGGAGGGCAGAATCTGATCCTACATGGATTCAGTCCTGCCCATTTTCTTAATGATGGAGGGGGAGGATTTGGTGGTGGTGCTTTCGAACTAATTGAAGAGTTTCCAACGGCTGGTGTCGGTTTGGATGGGCAAGCTTCTTTTCTACAAGTTGTGGAGCCCAGTCCAACTGTGCTTGTTAATTATGTTATTGGAGCAAATGGCTCCTTAATTCCAGTCTATGACAGACTCCCGATTGACAACACAGTCACTTTTGTCACGGGAGCACCGGAACCTGCGTTGGAACCGTCTGTCCCGTAAGTAGAAAGAAGAAGCTCAAAACTCCAAAAAGATAAAATAGTGTGTCAAATTTACTATCTGTGATCAGGTATCGTGGTATCCTTTCTTGTGTTTATATTTACTACAGGAAACAAGCCTTGTAGGGATGTCAGTCTCATTTCTTGCGTTTCGTATTTTCATTACTCAAAACGAATTCCTTATTAGCTTTCCTCCGCATACTTTAGTTTAGTGTTCACTCACAGTTTAGTCGAACAGAAAGCTGGTTGTGCGTGCGGCTACACATATTTTTAGTACAACAACGTCGCATTGGAGTTTGGAGTGCACCATGCCATGAGAAAACAATACAAACAAAGTACTATTTACATGTACAAGGAAAAGGAACAAAGGAATTCGTTTTGAGAGAAAAATGACGAAACGATAGAAATGAGAGAGGCTTGCTTTTGCTTTTCGTCACCGCAAGCGATACAACTTGTCAACAAAGAAATAATGCTGGACACTGTTATAAAATGCCAAGATGCCAAAGAGTTATCTTGTTTTGACTGTTGTGTGTTTTTGTTTTCATGTATTTAAATAGAGCGCACATTCTAGATCATATGTATGCTAGAAAGCCAAAAGAACCTGGTACAGAGACACCCACGAAACCTAGGAAAAGAGCAAAGAAAAAGGAACCACCTCCTCCACCAATAGTTCATGAGCTAATAATGCCTGATATAATGTCACCAAACACGACCAAGGTTAATATAATCAGGTAAGTATCCATACTGCTTTACAAATGCAATTGTCAATGTAGAGATGTTAACTGTGGATAAATGAGGATTCTAGGAAAGGGTTGGCAGTGAGTACACCGCAACCGACGTTTCGGACTTTGAATACGTCGCGCCCAAAAATTCTACAGAATATCAAAACTATCACAACACCTCCCCAAAGAGCCGGGAGCTCTAGTGCAATTATTAGTGATCTCAGTAAGTACCCAAGTCCCAATCGTACCTCCGCATCGTCTCCTTCGCCTTCCCCCATCATTACTATTTCCCCTCCTCGTAGAATAGATTTAAATGGTGCGCAAACTAAAGATATCCCGATATCTTCCCCAACCAAACAATTTCCCTCCATCTATTTTCTTCCCCCAAAGGCAAGCCCAAGTGATGTCAGTGAGATAATTGGTTCTCCTGTGGGAGATGTGCCAAGTAGGAAGGCCAGTTTTGTCGTCACGACAAAAGAAGCTACAGAAACGGATGGGAAGCAGACCGAACAAATGTGTTTTGTCCTTCCCTCTTCGAGTTCCTTCTCCTCTTCCCTAAACTCTTCATCAAAGACTGACCAAAGTTCACAACCCCAGCAGCAATTTGACCACACTTCATCTGGACAAGTAACAACTTTTCAGTTGAATAGTGATGGTACGCTATCCGCTGTACCTTCTGCAGACGAGTCTGTGATTACATACACAACAGCAAAGAGTAATCAGCAACAACAGCAAGACCATCATCCGGAAACGTACAGGGAATTTTCCCTTTGTTCATTTTCGGATGATGTTGTCGGATCGGCAGCAGAGAGTGAACAAGGGAATACTGGAGGAGAAGGAGAAAACACAACCGGAGGTTCCTTTCAGCTTGGTGACAAGCAGATTTTTTTCTCCTATGAGTAAATTATTAAATGTTAGATTATCGTTTTGTTATTATCAGAAAACTCGATACTATTTAATTAAAAATTTTTATTTACAAACGAACAAAATTGAGTTTGTTTTCGAACGTCATTACAATAAAATAACAAGTGATGTTTCGTAAATCAAAAGTGTAAAAAATGAGTTCATTATTTCAATTTATTAGCTAGCATACTAATTCGCATTTACTAAAATATCATGTAATTCTGACTTATCTTCAAAACCCTGCAATTACATATTACATAAACTACAGGTAAGTTGAGAAAACCCGTGTCTTTGAAGAAACGAACCAAACATTCGAATTTTATCTATGATGAAGGTTTATAGAATTACATATTTTGCCGAAAGAAGGAAATACGAACCAAGACCCACACCGACCGACACATCTTAATTAAAAGTCAACGGGGTCTGAAAGTCAAAAGGTGGAAG